>JANHFM010007910.1:292400-303338 GCA_032468115.1 Grayia smithii | reverse complement strand
GTAAAGGGGCCATAATTGCCCACCCCTGCCATAAGCAGATATTCGGTAGACCTCCGAGTCTCCGTGCCAAGAGAAAGGCATCTGCTGCTTTTTATGGTTTTCACACAAATACCAACTGAGAGAGGTGAAGCCACACCTGGGAAGGGCGATCCCGCGAAGACGAGAAAGCAATAAAGAGTCCCCGCCGGCTGAACGCAAAAGAGGTGGGCGGGTTCAAAAACCGGAGGAAGCTAAGAAGATGCTATCAGGAAAGGTCCGGTTCCCACCTACAACAATGCCGGCACGGTGTCGGCTGATCTAACGCCATGCCCAACCGACCGGTCCTGGCAAAACATTGCGGCGCCAGAATTCAGGATTTAGAGGCAACTTCCGTCGAGAAGCGGATGACGATCCTGACAATTGGAGCACTTCCGGTCTGCTTAAAAAAAGGTATCCGTGCGGCCCCTGTGGCTGCGCTTTAAAGTGTTCCGCTCCTCGAGTTGCTGATAATATTTGAGGAGGGTTTTTAATAAACGTATTAGTACTTCTAGTGGTCAGTCCTACTGGAAGAAGTGTTAGGCGGAAGGGCTGTTTGAATGGGTGGGCTTCACATTTTTAACACCCTCTCTTGCTCACGTTAGGGCTGATAACACAATTCTGCAGAAAAAGTGGGTGATGGCCAATGCCCATTAAGATTTATTCAATTAAGTAATTTTTAAAAATTTGTTAATCACACAGCCATAAGCTAAATAAGTACACTCGTTTTACTCAGTACTGTAAAAGTGATAGCATACATTTGAATTGGTTTCAGTGGCATGGTTATTTTTTCTTTTTATTCTATATTTGTATCAGATATTTTATCCTAGCTTTATTATTTTGAAACGGGATTTTTAAACAAGGAGAGGGGGACCCAACAGAGCACTCCACAAGAATATGGTACATATGAATCTGGAATGAAGAGTTTGCTTTACTCTTAGTCACTGAAGTGCAAAAATAGAGGGAGATTAAGACTGGCCTTTGTATAGCCACCCTTCTTGCTTCCTATGTTTTATGTATGGTTGTAAGTGCCCCAGCTGTTTTAGATGTTGGCTTGGAAAATTCTTGTTTGGTCCTCCAAGTATCTTATTTCCTATCCTTATATAAAGCATTGCGATCACACAGAATTCATGACGGCAGGATTGGAATGACATATATCAAAACACACAACGGAACAGGCAAATGGGAATGATGGTGCAGAGCTGAGTATGAGCAACGGAAGACAAAGCCATGAAGAAGAGGAGAATATGAAAGTAGGAGCTAAAAGGTTACAGGTTTATTGGAACAGTGCACACCTATAGACAAGGAAGAGAGTGTAGTGCATTAAAATACTGGAGGTCTGTCTTTGTCATCAAAATAATGTAGACTCTACTTATGTTTACATTTTCTGTAATTTCCAACATTCATCCAGACATAACTCACACTCAATCATTATATACTTTGTGGATTAAAAAAAGATGATGCAGAGTAGTAGATATTATCACTAAAGTTTAGTATTGAAGGAAGCTGTTATGGAATATAAACAAGTGGAGGAATTAAGTTTCAATTTAGAGTTTAGATTTTTTGACAGTAGTCTTTGAAGTTCTTGGAATAGGATGTTGGAGTAGAGGGACAAGACAATGTTAGGAAGATTGGTATTCAAGCTGGATATTAGGAAAGAGAGAGAAAAGAAGATGGGACTGTGGGAAGCTGATTTACCATGGCTTAGAGAAATGGAGAAGATGTTTCATCCAAAGTCTGCCGAACCTGATTCCCTGAAGAGTGACTTCTTGAGATAGCAGTTGACTGAGCAGTATCTGTGGCCATTGGAAATCTTCATGGCAGGAAGCTAGGCTATTTTGGGAGATGCTTGTTTCCAATTGTTTCTACCCATTCCAGTGGATCCACCAGAAGAGGCATGTTACGAGTCCCATCAATTAAGGAATGTCATTTGGCAGGACTTAGAAAATAAGCCTTTTCTGTCATGGCACCTGCCCTTTGGAACTTATGTGTCTTGGATATTAGGTTGGACCTTTTGCAAAGCCAATGACTGGTTCCTGGGCTATTATGCTCTTAGTAGAACTGATGGCAGGTTAGAAAAGGGACAGTTGACTTGCACTTGAAGCTGAAGTTTGCCTCCATTTATAGGGAGACAGTGTGTGTGTGTATGTTACTTGAGTTCATTTCTTATCAGCAAAACTTTTTTTGTCTGAGTAGAAATTAGAAGGGTTTGAGTGGTGATTTATTTTTGATGTTGAAGCCAGACAGAGATACTTTGCTGTTTCTCTAATTCTGGGATGGTTACATTGTTGTGGAATTAGCCAGTATAATGTAGTCTGTTTGGGTAGGAATACAGTTATGGTCCAGTGGTGAGAGTTAAGGAAGATATGGCAGGAGACTATTTCAAGAAAGTGGAAACCAACAAGTTGTTAAAATCACTAGTGATGCTGGAATTTGTTGATAATAATTGACAAGTCTGTGTGCAATAGTATCTCATACTAATCATCTCTGATTTGGTGATAGATGAGCACCAGAAAATGGTGCATATTATTGAGACCTGGTTGGATGATGGTGAGGGTGTCATGGTCTGACATTTGCCTCCCAGGTTTCAAGTCCTTCAAGTCTTTCACGAGTCTCTACACCCTGGTCAGAGGAAGGGTAATCTTTAAAGTATCCCCTTCTATTCTCTGAGACTCTGCTCCAAAGATAATGGAATGTGAATTGAAATACTGCATATTAAGTTGGACATTAGGGAGAAGCTGGATATTCTACTGTAATGGCTATCCTGATGCCCAAGAGAGTCCCTTCCTGAACTGTTTGATTTGGTTTAGACTAGAGGCTAATATTAGAGTTCTTTCATAATTTGGCTCTGGGTGGTTTCAATTTCCAGGTTGTCAGGAGTAATTTGAGCAAAGCTTGGAGTTGTCTGTGATAATAACGAGCTTGCCCCAAATAGCCTAAGACCTTTGGGGTGGTTTTGTTGAAGTCCTGGTCACCTACTGTCAACAGAAGGAGATCAGTGTGCTTCCTTCCAAGCTACTTCTCCTAATGAGCCAATCTTGATTGGTTCCTTGGTTTAACAATAACATCTAGGAGATTGTAGCAGAAGGTATGCCTGGCATGCACTGAAAAAAACTATAAAAAGTGAATTTCACCCAAGACAGGTGTGAACTCAAGCTTAAAACCTACATTTTGGTGATAAGGAATTGAAAGTTCTTATTTTACCTTACTACATTGACAGATTGCTATAGAGCAACCCTGTTTAGAGTACTCTGCTTCCTTTAGGGAGAAGATATAAAACTGTTGACTTACTGTAGTGACACAGAAGTAATTATTTTTTATATTTATATTCATGTTTCTAGATCACCCATCTCTCTCAAGGAGGGGCTCTGCAAACAAACCTGGGATTCTTTCTAGTTGATGGACTTTGATGAAGTGCACTAAGATGTGTCGTCTGCTCCGCCTGACCTCATTGGAAAGCGAGAAGGAGTGAGAGAGATTGGTAATTGACACCTCACTTTGAAAGGAGTAACAGCAGCAACTTTGAAAGAGACTATGATATCCCACATCTTAAAGATGTTCTCTCTGGATCAATCTGGATTTGACCATTAATTATCCTTTTTATCTTTCCCTACAATGGCAATGCACCATAGAAGAAACAGATTATTTGTTCAGGATACTTATCTGAACATGGGTTGGAGATGGCATTGGTTGCTGTTGTAGATTATCTTTATCATAATGTGGTACAGGGTAGTGTCCATCCTGGTCATTTTGGGCTACTCAGGGGTCATGGTGCTTATCAGCCAATAGGTTGCTCAGTTGTTGGCTGTTACATGATTTCTCTAATTCCAGTCCAATTCCTCCTGCTGTTTAATATTGATATGAAACTGTTGGAGGAGGTAATATGTTGGTTCTGTGTATTGTATTAGCACTCTTTGATCCTTTATCTGGAGGTTGTATTTGGATGAGATGAAAGGGATTGAACACAAACAAAACAGCTGTTTATTAAGGTTCCTTGGCATTTCTGGTTTCATCTATCAACGGAGTAGTATTGGCCCTAAAGGAGGAATCCCATGACTCAGAATTTCTCCTATTCTCACAGTACTGGAAAAGTTAATAAAAGCCAATAGATTGGGGAAGGTGTCTTCACTTGTACACCTGTTGTGGCCCAGCCTCACAATAATTCAACACATCATCATCATCATCTATGTGTAGTACTTGACTTACAACCAATTGCTCAAAGACCATTCAAAATTCTGACAGGCCCAGCATAAAGGATATCATTTCTCTCTTTCCTAAGAGAAAAGCCAACGTGAGCCACAAAATGAGTGAGCATCAGATACATTTATTTCACTTTTATTGAATACAAGAACAGTGAGCACACACGCATACATCACCAAGCACTGAAAGAGGATATGACCGAAAAGGATGGGACAAAAATTGAAATGGGTGTAGGGGTCAGAAGGACAGAAGAATTAATGGAGGAATGACAGCATTTCAGTTGGTTAAGGTGCTTTTCAAATTAAAAAATAATTATGAATCTTTTTAATTCATGCATTTGCAGGCCAGTTTTAGAATCAAGTTGCGGGATTTGTTGCAAACAAGCAGTTGCATTGACCGTCCCTTTCAATGGAAAGACCCCCTCACCCAAAGAAAGCAAAGAGTGACCAGCTATATCAGATGGCAGCAGAAGGTGGAAGAAACCATGATCTTAAGAGAATTCATGGCTTCCACTTTACCACAAATAATAAATATTATATATATTAATATAGATATCTATATATAAGCCACATCTTGCTAGGTAAACAAAAAGCTAGTTTTTGTTAATGGCTACCCATCAGTCATGCCGTGGGAAGAATCCAAATCTATTTTAGCTTTCCTTTACTGTACTTGACAAGAGTTAGATTCTGGTCTTTTATAAATGGGTTTTGAAGCAATTTGTTTCCACAGGTTTTAGTGGCAGACTCATGTATATCAATTCATATAGAAGAAGCAACAGAATGTACTTTATATATACCTAATTTCTGAGCTTTGTTTTGAAATTAAAAATGAAATTAAGTTGGGAGGGAGAATACTTTTTTCGTAACATTGAGAAAAAAAACATGATAATGCCACTAAGATTTTTGTTCGGTTTTTGAAATCAGCAGAACAAGATTTTTGTTTTCTACATATTTTATGAGTTTCTACATTTTTTGATGTTTTGGTTTTAGGGCATCACATATTACAGAAGAATAAAAGGAAATAAAAAATCCTTAGAAAAATCTAAAGGAGAAAATCATTTGAATACATGAAAATTAGAAATGACTCTTACAGCATAAAATTTATATCTATGCTTTCAGTGTTTAATTAGGATATTCCTACATGCCAGAAACGGATCCAATTTTAAGGAGCCATACTAACAGCCAATGGCCCAGTGTCTCCTACAATGGCAAACAATTTATGATAAAAGATACATCCACATTACTCCAATGATTATTACCATTTCCCATTTTTATTTATATTTCCAATTAGAAATAAGAGATGTCATTATCCGATTCACAATATGTAGAAGGAAGAATATAAACTGTTTCATTTAGATTTGTCTTTTCTTTCTGCTTTAATTACTCTTGAGGTAATGAAAAGTGGTACAGGACAATGTCTAGGTTCCATTAATGGCAGAGAGTTTTATTTAATAGTATCTTTACTCCAGAGCTGTATTTGCTGTTAGTAGTTTGGTTCTTTAAGCTTTGCAGCTTACTGTGGCAGACGAATGTATCTTCAAGAAACCCATGAATAAATCCTGTTCTGATATAGAATCACCATACTTAAAGAAGGCAGAGCTGCTCTTTCTCCCTGATAGATATGGTCTCCAAAGTTTCAATCTGACAAAATGAAACCGGATGAGAGGAGGACAGGGCAGCCTCTTTGGCAGATTCTCACATTCATGGATCAGAAACTGGAGCCACATAATAGGTTTGGACTTTCAAATTTTGAAAAACTGACATGGCATATACAGTAACAACTTTGCCCTAAATAAACACTTTGCTCTGAAAGATAGCTAAATAAAGGCCTTGAACAATGAAGCAATTTGACCTCATTCTGTGTGGTGACCTTGTGCTCCTCCTAAGCCTGAAGGATGAAGAGACACTTAATTGGCACATTTGAAGCATTCTAACTGGGCTGGAGTAACACTGATCCTTTTTCTTGCCTTTGATTCCTTCCATACCATTATATGTGTCTTAACCAGTGACAATCACAATTGTGTCATCAAACTCAAATGAGAGACAACTTCCTTAGAATCCCCCCCCCCCTTCTTAGTTTCATGGGATACTGGCATAATCTAAAAGTCTTGTAATACATTAACCATTATCAATCAAATAATAATGTGAAAATGTCATTGTCACACTTAGCACTGTTTGTTTTAATATCATTACCCACCCTCCCCAGTTATATATAATATCCATAACTTAAAAGCACATCAATATGAAATCTCTACAGGCTGCATTTTGTTCAGTGAGAAATCATATACATATCATCTTCCTTTGTTTTAAGTGAAATAAAGTCATAATTATCTTCAGCAGAATAAGACATTAGATGAGAAGAGGAAACATTTAAAAAAGGAAGGACCAGTTGGGGGAAATAAAGGAGTCCAATGATGAAGCAACAAAAGTAGCATGGCATGAAAATAAAGGATGATCACTGCACATCCCAAATTAGAAAATAATAAACAGAAATTATACAAGTGAATGGATTTTAATTCTTTCCTATCAGGGAATCATTTTGTAATTCTGCTTGTTTTGCTAGTTGATTTCTTGCTTTGTTGCAAAGCATTTTTGCTTTTCCATTCAGTGTGCAACAAATGAATTATGTGTTCTTTAAATGTAACATGCACAATGGTGGTTTATTGTATTATTAATATTATTACCATCATGTTTTTTTTAGATCAGTTCAGTCAATTCTTCAATTTATTTGAAGAGGTGGTTGGTTTTGCTTGTTGCTGATGTTGCTGTTTTATTCATCTCCAGCATATAGCAGCAGTGCAAGGATGCATTTTGTTTCCTGTATATATAATATATAATATATTTGCTATTCCTTTTTATTTAATATTTTGTCTCTCAACATTATTCTTGCAGCCAGGACGTTCTATGTCTCAGTGAGGAATCCAGCATAAAGGCCCCTTCTTTACTTCAAAGTTAAAATAGATGCCAACTTCTAGAAATACAAAGGTCAAGACTCCTATACAAGGAGAAAAAAAATAAGAACATAAATCAATACATACAATGTCTATCCTTTATCAATATAATACTACAAGCTTGTTTGACTTTTCCAATTTAATATTCTGTATCAGCTTTAGCAATTTTAACAAGACTATATTGTATGATGTTTTTGCATATTATAGAGCATCCTCGGGTCTGTTTTGGGATGTCCTTTATTAGTACAGAGCACCATTCACTCTAATTGCTTTAGTGTGTGAAGCCCCTAGAAAATATCCTCTATAGGAGGATGTTAATCAGTGATGATATTCAGCTGGTTCTATCTGGATCAGGTGAACTGGTAGCGGCAGCTGCAGGAGGCTCCGCCCACCCGCCCAGACGTAATCACATCCTGTTTTTGACGTTCTGCGCATGTATGGAAGGTCCTGTGCATGCGCAGAGTGGTGCGTGCACTCCCATTTGCGAACCAATAGCGAAGGTAAGTGAATACCACCCCTGATCCATTAGGACCAGACTTTCCAAGCTAAAACTTCTGGTAAGCATTCCAAATGGCAAGATTGTTAGCCAATTCTCATTCTTTTCAATTAACTCATGCTTATCCTTAGTTAGAAATCTGAATAAAGAGATGGCACAGTTCACATATTTACCACACTACAATCAAGATAATTCTTCAAAACAAATAGCATCAGCCACATATAGTTTTGTTTAATTAGCTATTTTTGAGACAGCTCGGTATTGTCTCACTAGAAGGATGTTTGCTTTGAAAGCTACAATCTTTTTATATCATTTACTATTTTTACTATGATTTGGCTTGTCAAGATCATATTTCTCCATGCTTTCTCCACATTTATACCCACCTGAGGCTTCTTGTCCTTTTCTTCTGGAGATGGGTCTGTTTCTCTATATACTACAGCTTTGGTTACCAGCATATCAGGATGCTGCAATTTTGCCTCCTTGATGGCTAAAGCCAAAGCCTATGGAAAGAAAATAATTCACATTCAGTAGTATTTCATTTATGTCATTGGAGGCCAATTTTTGGCTCAGGGGCCATGAGCGGTCCAATTTCTGCACTTTGCTAGGTCCCTTCCTCATATTTTGGTAAATCTTTTAAATTTGGCTAAGATGGAAGAAGAAACCAATGTTTCTTCAAGCATTGAGTCACCATGTGCGAATAGGCTGCAATATAAATTTCTTAAAATAAATGAATCTTTCTTGGCAATTTTAAAAATGCATTTTAAAAAGGGCTAGGCATACCCTTTTTTTTTTTGCTTTCACCATGCCCACATTCCTTCTGCCCCCCAAATCATTCTACAGATCCAAATGCAGCTTTAGTCACTCCAAAATGTGCATCTTCATTTTGTAAGAACAAATGAAAATAATTTAAATGAAGAATAAATGAAGGAACACAAATTTAGACCTATGAATGCTAAAATCAGTATCTCTGTTCACACGGATAGTCCTAACTATCAATAAGCACAGCTTCACATTGTAGTGCAGATCACAGAGCCCTATATTTTCCCTCTCTTTCATGGTATTGTGAATTAGGTCTACATATCAGAAGTATATCTATAATAGTATCTAAATGCAAATATGATTACACTGTTATCTGTATGTCTGTGTCACTAGAACTGGAACAAATTGTAGTGCTCTTGCACCGGTGTCAAACTTGCTGCATCACATTGCCGTCACGTGATGTTTTGCAACATTTTTCCCATTCGTGAAGCTGGGATGGGCATGGCCTGCATGTGATGCATTTGGCTTGCGGGCTGCCAGTTTGACACCCCTGTCTGAAAGTATTTGCATGCATACGTAAAAGCCAGAAGGTGGATACAAGATCTGTAGTCCCACCTTGTATTTCCTCTGACTTTCATATGTTCAAGCAGAAGAGTGCTGAATCTTGTTATAATAACATCCCTGAACATGCAGAGAACTATGTATTTGCATCTAAGCATGATAAATACAACATCGGTTCTTCAAGCTAACAATTATGTTAGTTCTTCAAGCTGTATGGATGTTAGAAATGGTAAAGGGTAAGAAAGCTTTTAGATGAGTACCTGAGCAGGCATGAGCAAGGAAAGATTTGGGGGTTGTGATCTTCCTAACCATTTAGTTTCAAGGTTGCCCGCAGGTACATGCAATAATTCTATCAGGAATTCAGTGCACACACTAGAATTCTAGGACTTGACCTTATTATCCAAATTTACATTTTTTGCACCAAAAAACTAAATAAAAACTAAAACAGCTCCTATCACATTAAAGAGTCCAATAATATAGATGGGCATATTCCTTGATTTTATTTCAGCAGTTAGAGGCCTCATAGGCTTCTTATGTCCGCCATCCACAGCTTTTTTTCTTCCTGCCTTCCTATCTTGAACCATAACACCTCCATAAAAAAAAAAAAGGACAAGAGTTTTGTTCAACTTCCTAGCTAAAAGCTTCCATTCATACTTGGTCTTGATCCACATCTTCATCACCCGTTATGATGATTCGCTTTTCTATTCTGGTTTCAGAAAATCCTCCTTTCACAGTCTGGAATAAAAAAGAAATACTCAGTATGATATTGTAAATCCCATGTCTAAAACTGTTTTGAATGATAGCTTTTGCTTTACTGGGGCACAAGAACTCTGTGACTAATTTGACACAGGATGCCAAGCTAAGCTTTGCTTAGTCATGATTTGTTGAAAATCAACAATTGGCTACTTCAGGCAATATACTGTGGCATAAAAACTGCAATGCCTAATAAAATAGATTATAGTTTAGACTGAAATTTATGACAATTATTCCTTTTTTACAAATATTCTCTTGGGAGTTAGAAAATAAGCTACATTTAATTATAGGAGAATATTAGACGGCTTGTGAGCCACTGGGTCATCCCTTTGGAGACTTTTCCTTACCTAAACAGAGAAACAGAATGACTAAGGGTAAAAAAAGGAGCAGGAACAGGAACAACTTTTAAATTCCTGCCTCCTTGACTGCAGCTGATTGCCCTCTGGCAGCAAGTTGTAAGGAGTGGTCTACCCAGCCTCTGAAGGGCTAGGGTGGGAGTTGTTTGCCCGATCTCCAGTAGCCAATGGAGCGGCCAGCTATGAGGACGATGGCTGGGCCAGTCTACTGAATCACTGGGTAGAGGCCCAACAGCATGAAAGCAGTGACATCAACATGTCAAATTTCAATGCCAAGGGAATTGTGGATACTGGATTTTGGACATACTCTGCAAATTAGCCCATTTGAAAAACTGTTGCCCTAGGATTCCCTATTTTGCCCAGTTAGAAGATACACAAATTTTAATAGTATATAGATAGATGTGATATTTAGAGTGGCACAATGTGCCTCTTACATAGAATAAATATTTTCCCAGATCATTCATGGGAAGTGAGATGTAAGTCTGGGCACTGGAATACGCTGATATTGTGTGTTCTTGCACTGATCTTACCTTGGTAACATGGGTAGTTGTGGAGGTGGAGAGGGTTTCTGCAGTGGCACCAAAAAGGCTGGTGAAGGCTTCTTTGCCAACAGCACCACTGGTAATCTATAAACATATGCAAAACATGATCCACATCAACAGATTTACAGTTCCTCTAATGGGTTTAAGTTATGAACCCCGATACTCAGCTTTCTCTAAGACAGTTGTGAAGATAGTTTATATTCCTCCAAAAAAGATCATAATCAAAAAATTTTTTTAGAATAGAATAGAATAGAATTCTTTATTGGCCAAGTGTGATTGGACACACAAGGAATTTGTCTTGGTGCA
>JANHFM010007910.1:280744-292054 GCA_032468115.1 Grayia smithii | reverse complement strand
TCTCGGTGTACATGAAAGAAAAGATACATTCGGAATGAGTCATAGGGTACAACACTTAATGATAGTCATAGGGAATTTTGAGGGCAAATAAATTGGATCTCTTACACTGTTTATTTTAAATCAACTTGGTTCTGAAAAAATTCTTTTTGAAAGTTTTGCAAAATCAAAAAATAATCTTAACAATGTATTTAGCTTAAGCATTTCTTATTTGATCCAGGTACATTTGCAGTTTCTGAAATCCTACCACAGAAGTTCTGAAGCAATTATCTAAATCTTCTAAGGCAGTAATTGACCTTTATAAGCATTTGAAAGAAGCTGATAAGTTGATATTACTTATTTACATGAGCTTTGAAATATAGCTTAACTATCCTGCTCTGGTAAATCATTGTGTGGGTAGGGGGGAGTGCATTAAACTATGCCAATTTATCCAGTTGTTTCATGTAAATGTTAAATAGGAGTGGACAAAGAGATGAAATATCAGGTACTTCATATAGAAGAGACCTTAAGTTAGACTTCATCTCTCCTACCAATACTGATAGGAACAACTATAGCAGTGGTTCTCAACCTTCCTCATGCCACAACCCTTTAATACACTTCCTCATGTTGTGGTGACCCCACTGGATGCCTTTCTCCAAAGCAACACAGTCTTCGGTAGTTCCCTCTCCTCTCCCTTGCATGATACGCAGACATTGGTGGTGGCTCCCTTTTCTCAGCGCTGCTGCCCCCTGGTCTGTCCCCACAGTGGGGAGGGAGGTGAGAAGGCAGGCAAAGGGGTGGCGGACTTGGCTGTTTCCCGAGAAGTCCCCGCTGCTGCTTCTGCTGCCGCTGTCACCACCATGGTTTCTTCACTTCCTCCTCCTGCCACCTCCTCCTCCTCTTCAGTTCACTTTCAATTGTGTCGTGCCAGCCCGCAGCCCCTTATATTGAGCCTATATTGATAAAGGAGCGGTGTCTCGGTTCCTAAGACCATCAGAAATATGTGTTTTCCGATGATCTTAGGCGATCTCTGTGAAAGGGTCGTACGACCCCCCCAAAGGAGTCCCGACCCACAGATTGAGAACCACTGAACTATAGAAAGGGAGCAACTATTGCAAAACAGTGGCCCCCCCCAAATTCCTAAATCTGTCCAGAAGGGTACCAAAACTGTTGGTATTAAAAACAGACATATAGGACAGACACACCACCCCCATCACGGTCATCCCAAAGATCATGCACAAGTGTGACTAATGCCACCTCAGTGTCATAACCCAGTCTGAATCTTGACTGAAAAGTATCAAGATAAGGGTCCCAGGAAAAGGTCCAGAATCACAACCTTAGTGGTATCTCAATAATAATATGTTATTTCCTATGTACTTAATCGTTCCAGGCTGAACTGTGAATGTCCATACTACAGTTATGTCTTCTTCAGGTCCAGTGAAGAATTATCTATCAGACCTACTATTTTTGTTTCAGATTCTTTTGTGTCTTGTAATTTTATTACTGATTTAGGACACAAGGATGGGATGGTTCCTCAGAAAATATGAACAATGACTTACCGGAGAAATGGAGCGAAGGTCTGCAGTGCCTTTTGTAGGTTTGGTACTATGATCCTGGGGAAAAAAATATTTACACTGTAACTTATGTTTATGGGTCTCATCAGACAAGGGAGGATAGATGCTCAAAGACATAAGGAAAAATCATAACAAGTTTCATCCACTAATTTGTTCAGGGAAATAAAAACGCTTATTCTAAAATATAATCTACTGTATCCTGAAAGCCAAAAGGTGAGCAAAATTATCAGTTGGTGGGATTTAGGGTTTATATCCATAACATTTTAATATTATTCAAAAGATTTAAGGAGTTCCCAACATTTTTTGTATCTCTTACATGATTATTTATTGTCAAACTAGGAATAATCCAGAGCTCATTTTTTAAATTAACATGTATCTCATACATTTTATGTCACATTTTAGAAAAATAATTTGGATTCATTCAAATCCATTAAGGGGCTATGTGAGAGATGGCCAGAGTTGTCAAGCACCTAGGGCAGTGATGGCAAACTTTTTCGGCACCAAGTGCCGAAACCGGAAATGCATGTGTGCCAGAGTGCTGGAGTACCAGAAACACAAAGACCAGCTGGCTGGTGCACAGGTGTGTGCTGGAAACCAGAAGAGCAGCTGGCAATGGCGAGCATGCTGACAGAGAGGGCTCTGCGTGCCACCTCTGACATGCGTGCCATAGGTTCACCATCACAGACTTAGGGTCATCTCTTATGAATATAAGGACCCCAGTCAAGATGAATTGACAGCGGAAGAAATTGGAAAAAGAGCACAATCTTTCATTTTACCTCCCCTTTGTTATTTAATATTGTCCAAGAATGATGGTGGCTACAAGTGGCCAGGAGAGTTGGAAAAGCACTAAGTGCAGAAAGTCTCAAAATGGAACTGAGATACAGTTGATGTGACTGCTGATAGCAAAGATAGACCAGAGTGTCCCACATTCACTCTGTGTCACAGAGGAACTAAACTGAGAACGCTGCAATGCTGACAACGGCCAGGCACTAATAAGTTCCATATGAATAACTTACTGAGGTCGTAGATACAGTTTCTGGGCTGACAGTGTGGGAAGTGGTTACTGCCTCTTTTCCATCTGTAGTGGTACCATCAACCTGAAAAATGAAACAATAAAAGTCAACAAAAGTAGAGCTGTTAAATGCACATTCCATTTAATTCTATACAAATTAACTAAAATATATTCATATAAGATAGTAAGTCACTTCAATCTAGTCTCCTATTCATATATTATCTTAAAACTTGATTATAGATTAACCATTTCATGTCTTTAAGATGTATTTAAAAACAACAAATGGTGTATTTAAGATGTTTAAAAACAACAAATATCACTAGAATATGTAAATTATTTTTCCACTAGCAATTTTAGTGGGACTATGGACTTCTGAAACACATTTGTGCTTCACTTACAGCAGAAATTTGAGTATGCAAGTTGTAAGTTACCTGTGTAATTTCTGTTGTACCAATTCTGTGTTGCACAGAGCTGTCTGCTTCCACTTTCTTTACAATTTCTGATTTCTGATTGGACTATCAAAGAGGAAAAAAAGAAGGATGACAATCCAAATATTGTTAATTAATGACAGAAATAGCTGTTTGGTGAACAGTCCTTTTCCTGTCCAAAAATATGCATTTTAAAATTCTCATTTTGTCAGATGTCATGGTTAATCAAATAATTCTTGCCAATTTAAGCTCAAGAATTTTATTCCAGAGCACATATTTGATAATAAAGGACTGACTGAAAGTGTATAAACTATATCATATGTTATTTCTCTAAAGATTATAATCTGGAAAAATGGAATTAAAATTCAAACTGGCAAGAAAGCAAAGAACTCCAATGATTTGCTGTTGAGTGAATAGTTTTTGAATCCTGTTTTTGAATATAATCTACCTATTTCAAATGCAATTTCACTAACTATAGCAGCAAAGATTAAGCCAGTCTTGCTCTTATAAATCCATGACATTAGCCTAATTTTAGAATTTTACATTGTTTCCCCCGTATGTTTTCTTCCATCTTTGACCTTTGTTTTAATCAATTTGGAAAGACAATTATTTTAACAGTACAGTATCTGTTTTTTGATTTAAGAGCATCAGAATAGCCAATTGTCATTTTATTCAGCTATGATGCTCATTTTTAGTTACATTATACATAAAACACCAAGCATATTTAATACACACATTATTTGTTGAATTCATGCAACAAAGAGAATACACAAATACAATACACCCAATACAATGGAGAAGCCAGGCAAATGCAGTGGGTTAAAGTGTGATGTAACTTCATGATTAAAGGAATCACAAATGCTTTGGAGGACAAACATGCATTTGAAAGTCAGAAACAATCATGCAGACAAGACAGTCACATTTATAAGGTAAAATGTTTTAAAAGGCTATTAAAGAAGTGGGTATGTTCTTCCAAATATGAGACGGACACCTGATCAAGCGGTGCAAATGCCAAGACAGACATTACTGAAATGAAGACATTTAGACACATCTGTGTATTGTGTCTTCTTTTGTACCTCTTCTGGGATTACATGATAAACCTTATCTTCATCCATTGCATCACCATCTTCCTTGGGAGCTGGTCTGTCAGTTTCCTCAGTAGAAATCTGACTCTCTGCTTCTCCCTCACTCTTTTCCTTATCAAGCTCAGGGAGACTCCGTGAGAAATCTTCAAAGGCTGCACTCTGGTAGTCACCAATGACAGTGAAGTCCACCTCAGCCTCGAGGCTGGAAGTTGAGCTGACAGTAATGCTGGAGCACTTGCGCTCGATGGCCAAATGGTTGTCTTTCAGGAAGACCGAGTCTCTCTCCTGGTCCTGGTCTTCATCCCCGGTATCACTTTCAGGAGCCCTGTGCCGAGGCAGCTTAGATTTCTCCTCTGTGCCCTCCCTCAATCCCGCTCTCTGAATGAGACAAAAGGGAGGAAAGAAGCTAAGGCTCAAAGCACTGAATGGCAGATGGTAGCCATAAGAAGCAATGAAACAGAGAAAGAAAGAGTGAAGAAAAGCATCAAAGAAAGGGTGTCAAACACATCCCAAAAATGATCATCAAAACTCATCTCACAGCAAATTCTCCACATGGAGGAGACAAGGCAAAAGATTGTTTCATTCGACTTACAAAATCGCCAGGAGGAAATAAAATCGTGATTTTTGAAAATATCAATCCAGATAAATGATTGGATATTTTATACGAAGAGGAGGTGTGTGCAAAAGAGCAAACGCTGTAAGTTATTTAAAAAGAAACTCAAGACGCTCACAGATTGTTAGGAAAGGTAGAAAACATTCAAAAGGAAGGAAAAAGAAGGAAAGAAGAAATAGGGGGAAAAGTTTATAAACAAAAAAGGTGAAAGCTAAGATTGAATCTTTGCACATATTGCAGGAAAAAGCATTTGTCAATTTCACTGAGATCAAGTCAACATGTTTTTTTTCTGGACCTTTATTATTTATACCTCACTTCAGTTTTTACAAGGGCTGTCTGTCCGAGGCAACATAACATTTGAATGAAAAGAACTTGTGTTGTGAGTGCTCTCATCTTGTGGCTGAGAAGCCATCAGAGGAAGCACGTTTCCATGTTCTCTAAGCAGGGTTTTAATCAGTGTAATTGACAAGAAAAATCAGAACAAAAGAGATATCTCTTTGCTCTTCTTTGAGGGCTACACATATACCTCTCAACTGCATTACAGTTTTTATTCAGTCTGGCCCAATGCTTGTTTTTCAGCATAATATTAAAATATCATAGAATTATTCATTCACCGAAAAACCTCTCTGTTAGGTCCTGAGCCAAAAGTAATTTAAATCGATGTATAGGAGCCCTACTGAAATAAATATTACCTTTTGTCCAGATTCTGGCATGTTCAGAGGTATGAGAAAAGATATTTGAAACACAAATAGGAATATATTTATATATATTTATATATACAAGCATCAAATATATCTACATAAATATATATAATTATACAAATATATATATAGCAGCTCAGTAAGCAAGGAGAAGGGGTGGTGGTGCATGGCTCGCCATCACTTAGGTTGAGCTTTTACACCACAAACACAAGCAGTTAGTAAAACAGCACTGAGACCTGAAGGGTCACTGGAGGAGCAGCCTTTAAACTCTCTTCTTTCGGACAGGCTTTTACTGATAGGCCTGACAAATCCTTTTCTTCCCAAGTTGGTTCTTGAAATTTGCTCTAGATTAGAGAAAAGGGATTAGTTTTATGGAGCAGAAAGGAGTTTGACTATTGCTTTACTGGAGCAATGTGAAGCTCTTTGGTCTGTCAGCCAGCCACTAGCTTGTCAAGAGCAGAAAGAGAAGGAGAGCTCACAAGCCAAGCCAGAAAGGGGGTCAACATTAAAAAGATGCAAAAAGGAAGAAGCTGGAAGCATGAGAATGTGGCTGCTAGGGGTGTGCATGGGGGTATGGTTAAGGTATACAGCTCTAGGCATGTCATCCCCTCCCACCCTACTATTGAGTAATTCCATTCATAGTACTCTTGCCTAGTTTCAAGTTAGCAGCTGGCATTCTCTAGATAGCCAAACCTTTAAAAGTTTTCTCCCTTTCTCTCCCTCTCTCTCACACACAGAAACACTTCAAAAGCTGATGAGCTGCCTGGGCCAGGAGGTTTGCATTCAGTAACTGAGCCAGGTCACACACACATACAGAAAGGACAAGGGATGCAAGCAGCAGTTTTCAATCAATGGCCATGTTTAAAGCCATGGCACATGATGCATAAAGACGTGTCACACAACATGCTTTATGAACTTTCCAGTGGGACAGTTCATGTGGGAGTTACCACAGCTTCTGCCAAAGTGATTTCACAGCCAGAATCAGGAGAAGCCAGTTCAGCTTCTCTTTCTCCTCCTTGTTCAGATCCAAGAGAAATATCTTCCTTCCAAGATGACAGCTGAGATGGTTCTCCCTCACTTGTTCCTTGATTTTCAGCTAGGTAGACCATGTCTGATGTTTCTCCAGGATCTTTTGTTTGGCCATCTGAAGGTTGCAAAGCCACTATTAATTTTGCACAGTTGTTTTCCAAAAATGTATCTTTGTGTAGTTCTATGTTTGATGAATCTTTTGGTATCACACAACTATCATGAAATCCTGTTAAGGCAACATCTGGTTCATCAGAAAGCAAGCTGTACATTTCACCTTGTTCAAACATCCTAATTTTAGAAGCTATGGAGTTTTCTTTATTTGTTGCACTTTTATGCTCAACGAAATCCTTCGAGCTCTCTGTGGATGAATCTGCATCCTTATGCTTTTGAGATGAAGCTACATTATACCCTATGAGCTTGAGTTGTTCCAGATTGGGTTTTTGTTTATTATGTGTAGTTTGCACAGGTTTCAGGTCCTGCTTTATAGCATGAAGAGGTTGTGAACATTCTTTGTTCCATTCAGGTGACCCAGTCTTAACAGTCTGTGTAGTGTCAAGTTCTTCTTGTAAAAAAAAATGACCTTCCAATTCTGAAGGTTTAGAACCAACTACAGAGGCAGACTTTAATAATATTGTATCCCTAGCTGGCTGCTTTAAGCCAGAGGTTGTATCCTGAACTACTTCATCTAGATTTAAAGTTAAAACGATATCCTCTGACTTTGCAGTATTATCTTTGGTCAGCTCATCCGTTTCACAGAGCTTATCTTTAGCTAAGTCCTCCCATTCTGAAATATTATTCTTAGCCACCTCTTCTAATTTTGGGAGTTCATCTGATTCTTGGAATTTATATTTAGCCATCCCATTTAATTCATGAGGCTCATTTCTGTCATACTCTTCAGTCTTGGATGATCCATATTTAGCTGTTTCTCTACATTCTGACATATTATGTGAATCTGATGTTTTATTTTTAGTTGAATCTTCTGACAGGGTAGACTTAACTTTTGTTATCTGATCTTGTTCACTAGAATTAACAAAGGCTCCACTTTTCATTTCTTGTTTGTTTATGGCTGGACTTTTCAATTCAATACTTTCATCTTTGGCTGATAGCTCTGAGTCAGGAAGTTCATCTTTGGTGGAATCTTCAGACCTGTTGTATTTATTTTGGACTAGTTCCTGACCTTCTGATAATTTGTCCTGAAGAGGCCAGCTTGAATCATGAGTCTTTTCTTGGGCTAATTTTTCTGTTTTTGCTTCTTGTGATATATGTGAATCTCTAGTTGAAATTTTTGAAGAACAGGAAAGCTGCTGTTGTGAGGAATTCATGGTGGAGTCCACACATTCTATGGCTTCCATCTGAAGAAGTATTTGCGTAGCTTCCATTTCTTCTAACTTATTTCTTTTGCTTTGATTTTCTGAGGTTTTTAATATTATGCTCTGTGTTCCTTTGGCAGTATCATCCTCCTTCTTATCATATTCTTTTTTCGCTTCTGGAAGACTGCTGTTATATGTTTCATCAACTCCTTTATGCTCATAAGAAGGATAAGCTGTTGCCTCTTTTGTGGAGGGTCCAGATTGTAACTGAGGCACTGATAATGGGATTATGGAATCCCTTTCACAGGCTTCATCTGTCGAAGAAAATGCACTCCATTTCTGATCATCTTTGATTCCATAATCATTTGACTCTATAGGAACACCTTCCCCCAAAATTAATGAATTAACTTCTTTTTCATTTGAAGACTTCTTAATAGAAGATATGTTTTTGTCATCTGCAGTCTCGGACTGCTCTGATTGGAGAATTGTTTCGCTGATGTCTGACATTCCTTCACAATATGTGGGTAAGGGGAATGGAAGCACATTTTCTCCCTCTCTCTTTTCTATAACTGGGGCAAGACTAATGCTCTTCTGTTTTTCTATTTCGCTTTCTTGCCTTGTTTCAAAGGCACAATTCTTTTTTTGGTCAAGTATTTCCTTGGTCTCATTATTTGTTTCATCTGTTTCTTCAGAACCCAAATAGATGATCCGTTCAGCAGCAGAGGATGCTGTCTTATCACTTAGTTTCACCTTAGTTTTAACTGAGTCAGAATCTGAGGTATCCTGGAGAATTTCCTTTTCTGATGATTTCAAAGAAGTCCTACGTTCACTTATTATAATTCTGTTTTCTTTTTTGGGAGACTCTGGATGAAAAGAGGCACATATTGGTCCATCTTTAGGTTGGAGTGGGCCAGTAGGTTGCATA
This sequence comes from Grayia smithii, assembly GCA_032468115.1. Classification (NCBI taxonomy): domain Eukaryota; kingdom Metazoa; phylum Chordata; class Lepidosauria; order Squamata; family Grayiidae; genus Grayia; species Grayia smithii. Next base: position 283,401 of record JANHFM010007910.1, on the reverse strand, counting down.
TTTTCAGTGGAGGCTAGCACCACATCCTTTATTTTGTCTTTCTCTTCTTCTTTCTTCTCAGGTTCACAAGAACCAAATAGTGCTGTCTCTGTTTTACTGCTTTTCTCTTCTCTTTCACCAGGAAGGTTTTCTGTCTTAGAAGATTTATTTCTGTAATCTTTCTCATTCTTATCATCTTCCCATAATGATTCAAAATCTTCTGGACTGGCTATCATTTTGGCTTTTCTGTGAACCTTTATTTTGCTTCCCTCAGTTCCTTTCACCTCTTGTTTTGTTGCTGCCTTGGCTACCCCTACTGCAGTGGGCTCTTTTGAGAAGTCCAAATTTGTTTGCTTTCCTGAGGCAACTGCACTTGATTCTTCCTTCTGGGTCTTAATAATTTGTTTTAGTGCTAGCTCTTCCAGCCCAGAAGTTCCTCTTTCTATAAAAACCCAATGCTCTGAACCCTGCATTGTAATTGGAGCAAGAAAAATCAGCATTAAACATAGATTACTCAAATAGATGATAATTAAATAGATAACAAAGATCCTGATACAGCATTCATGCATTATTGCACAGGAAACAAGTACATAAATCTTTCCTTCATCAACTGGATGGTAACATCTCAAAGCTGAGATCAATTGAGAATTAAATTTTAACAAGTATCTTCTCTCCTTTTCTAGTTATCAACATCTGAAAATACAGTATGCCTAACATCATTGTAACAGTGATTGGATTACTGTAATTTAAAACAAACATTTTTGACCAATTGGGCACTGGTATTTTGAATTAAATGATCTCAGAGAACTCTGGAAAGTTTTCTCGATCCATATTTTAAATGAGAAATGAAAAAGAGTCAGGTTTTGGAAATGAACAACAGTACTTTTATAGCTGCTTTGCATTCTGTTGAAGCTGTATATGGTTTCAAATTATTTGATTGCCTAAGAGATACATAGGCGTTTTTGAAAGGAGGTTTTTTAATTTCAAGTTTGTTTACAGCAGAATTTTCTGATGGCATATATACCGTAGTGGCCAAAATTGTGGAAACCTTTTGGGAAAAGTGTATTTTCTAAAACTAGCTAATAACACCACTTTTGGGGGGAGTAGTATCATAAAATTATATATCAATGGAAAGATAATGTAATCAAGAATGTAATGCAATAATTTTTATGAAGGATTTGCTTTTAGAATAGCAGTTACAGAATAAAGAAGAAAAGCAAAACATGTAGAAAAAATGAGATCTACAAAAATTATCACCACAGAAAAAATGAGATCTACAAAAATTATCACCACAGAAAAAACGAGATCTACAAAAATTATCACCACAGAAAAAATGAATTCTACAAAAATCACCACAGAAATAATGAGATCTACAAAAATTATCACCACAGAAAAAACGAGATCTAAAAAAATTATCACCACATAAAAAACGAGATCTAAAAAAATTATCACCACATAAAAAACGAGATCTAAAAAAATTATCACCACATAAAAAAAGAGATCTACAAAAATAATCACCATAGAAAAAATGAGATATACAAAAATTATCACCACAGAAAAAACGAGATCTACAAAAATTACCACAGAGAAAACAAGATATATAAAAATTATCACCACAGAAAAAAATGAGATATACAAAAATTATCACCACAGAAAAAACGAGATATACAAAAATGATCCCCATGTCAGTGAATCCTTAGTTGGGTAACCTTTAGCATGAATTAAAGCTAGCCAACGTCTTCCCATGGAATGAACCAAGTCTTTGAGTTCTGCAGCTCTTCTAATGTGAAACCAAGATTGAATGATGGCTTTTATTAACTGGGTTTTATTGCTGGGTTGCTTCTGACTAACAAGTTTCTTTAGTCAGCTCCGTAGATTTTCCATTGAGTGAAGGTCTGGGCAATTCCCAGGCCATTCCAGCAGTGGAATAGGATTATCTTGAAACTCAAAAAAAAAGTGGTGTTATTAGCCACCAAACCTCAAAAATACACCTTTCCCAAAAAGGTTTCCACAAGTTTGGCCACCACTGAATTTACAAAAAAATGTACACAATTCATCCCTCCTGGCTTTAGCACAGCTTGGGGCGGATCAGAAACGCCTTGCTGATAATTCTCTCCTTTTTTGCTTCTCAAATCAATCCATGGCATCTCCTTTCATGTGGTTTTTGTGGTTGTTGTTGTTAGATTGTCTGGATTGTGTCTTTCCTGGCTGCCTTTCTACTGGGATTGGATCTTGGCTTAGCTGCCGGCCTTGGATTTGAGCTCCTGACGGTTGTATTCCGGGTTCAGTTGTAAGTAAATGTTTATTTCATTTCATTAGCTCAACTTCCTGAAGCGGATGAAAGATATCAAGTCATTTCGAATGGAGTAAAATAATTTTATCAATCACATTGTGGTCCACTTTTTGGAGGGGGTCACAAATACACGGCAGACAATATGCAGAGCAATATACGTGCCATATATCTCTTCTTGGAATGACACTGTAGTATCTCCCAGGAAGCATCCCTCGTGGTGCTATCATAGGATATCAAGCCTGCCATCCTATGCACTTGGTACAAGTAATCCTCATTCAATGAACGGTTGCTTAGCAACCATGACAGATTCCCCCCAAAAGTACTTAGATTTAGAATAGAATAGAATAGAATAGAATGGAATGGAATGGAAGGGAAGGGAAGGGAA
>JANHFM010007910.1:267164-280644 GCA_032468115.1 Grayia smithii | reverse complement strand
AAAAAAGTGGTGTTATTAGCCATCAAACCTCAAAAATATACTTTCCCCAAAAGGTTTCCACAATTTTGGCCACTACTCTATGCATTTATGCATCCACTTCTTAATTGTATAATATACCAAAATGCTGTAAATCAATTATAGTTTAATTATTTGAATATCAAAGTTTGAATAAAGTAGAGAATCATCAATGCATTTAGCATCGATTTAACTATAACAGTTTCTTTTTTACACTGTTACTTTAATATGAACACCAAAGCTTTTTATATGCATATTCTAATCTTATTTGGGGTGTTGGCACTGATTTGCCTCATAAATAACAGAACATAAATAAAATAAATAAAAATAAAATAACTGAAATAGGATATATAGGTTAATTATATTTAAATTAAATTTAAATATTTAAATTAAGTTCCACTTAAATTATATATTGTGTGTAAACAGATCAACTTAAAGTATAACAGTCATCTGATGTGTTTCTGGATTTCTCCAGAGGCTTCTTTGTACATCATTTTCAAAACAACTGTGCAAACCTACAGGAAATTATCAGATCAAAGAGAATCCCTTTAATCCACTGAATCAAAAAAAAATTTTTTTAAATGAAAGCATTTTGAAAAATTGCACTAAAATAACAAAAAAAATGGAAAAAGGTATTTTGCAAAACTAAAATTATGTATCACAATTAGAGCTTCACATGATATTCCACTTCACTGAGAAAATCTGAATAAAGTGATCAATTTATAAGAAGCAAATTTATATCCAAACCAGTTCAGTTCAGTGGGAAAAACCAAACTGATTTAGGATTAAGAAGACAAAATTAGGAACGTGTAAAAACCAATCTTTTTCTGCTTAAGAAAATAAAGCCTGGAATATATTACATGAAAGAGCAGTACCAAACTGCTTGAATCAATGTTTCCCAACCTCTGAAACTTTAAGGTGTGGGGATTTCAACTCCCAGAATTCCCCAGCCAGCATGTGAGTTGAAATCCACATAACTTAAAGGTATAGAGTTGAGAAACTTTGGCTTAAATAATAATGATGGTTTGCAACTATTGGATGCTTTGTGTTATTTAGACCCATCACCACTATAGTATATGCAGCTAAAATTAAGTCATCTCTATGTAACAAACATATGTAAAGAGCAAATACTGAGAATAGTGGTAGAAGAATGAAGAGTAACAGAGAATTAGATTGTTACTCTTATGTACTTTGTTTTATAAGGGTAACACTAGCATGTCTTCTTTACTAGTTAAAAATATTTTTATCTGCTTAAAAATGTTATTGATGGTTAATACATAAGATGAAAACTGCAATAATAGGATTTTGAGGGCAGCATCACAAAGGCCTACATTTTACAAATCTTCTAATTGTGACTCTAGTATCATGTGCCATGCTGTGATATATAACCAACAGCCTAACAGGTACTTTATACCACAGTTCATTACTGTAAGGGAAGCTTGGCATTCTCATTATTTCATCTGTTAGACACTACTTCTAATATTTCTATTAGTATTCCTCTAATACTACTTCTAATAATCCTAATCCTAAAATTTCTGATTCTAGTTTCTTTTGCTTCTGTAAAACAATCACAAATAATTATACAGAGTATGGAATGATTCCATAATCCTAAGTAGCCACCTATATTTGGCTATGAGGATAGTGTTAATTTTTTGGCAAAGCAACTTCCTGCCGGTTTCCCACAAACAAAATCAATGGAGAAACTGGCAGGAAGTTGCAAGCCCCAAGTTGGGCAGGCAGATACATGTCTGCTGCCCAGTAGGGGAGGATGTAAGGGAGTGAGTGGGAGAGTCAGGGAAGGTGTGTGGGAGTGTGTGAGAATCACGGGGCAAGTCAGGAATGGTGTGCAAGAGTGGATGAGACATGCGGCACAGAACAAAGAGGATACACAAGAATGTGCAAGTGGCTGATGTGGTGCAGAAGACTTACCTCAGTGACTTGCAACCTTCCCTGCCGGCTTCCCCATTGACTTTCTGGGGAAGCCATGAGGAAAGAGTTTAAATAGCAATCATATGAGTATCAGTGTTGTTAACCAAATTCCACAGTCATTAGGCAAGACAACTTTATGCTGGTTTCCCACAACCAAAGTCACTTGGGGAAGCCAGCAGGCAGTTAAGTGGTGGCTACTGGGTTAGGGAGGGTGCAAGGGCATGTGTAAGGGGCATTGTGCAAGTTGGGGAGGATGCATGAGAGTTCAAAGGGGTGCATACAACATGGGTCAGGTAGTGCACGGGGTATGCGAGCAGCCGGCATGGTGAGGTAGGGGAGACTTACCCCAGTGACTTGTGACCCTCCCTTTCAGCTTTCCCATTGGCTTTCTGGTGAAGCCGACAAGGAAGGTTGCAAATAGTGATCACATGATCCTGGGATACTGCAACTAGTTGTAAGTGCGAACTGATTGCCAAGTTCCCAGATCATGATCATGTGACCACAGGGATACTGAGATAGCTGGAATTCCAAAGACTGGTCTTAACCACCATTCGTTCAACATCATCATAACTTTGAATGTCGCTGAACGAATGGGCCTAGGTTGAGGATCTCCTGCAATTAAAAACAAAGTGAATTTAGAGTAAACACAGTACTTCCTGAACTACTTACATGGATATGCCCAAAGTATCAAGTTCATATGAGAATCTGATAAATTATATCACTTGATTTTTACATTTTTAAACATGCATAAGAAGCTACAAGTATTACAGAATGATATACCAAGCTATAAAAATATTATATAAAATATAACCTAATTTTAAAATTCAATTTTGCTTTGCATTGTAGCATTTTAGATTAAGCGCAAATTAATCTACAGGTAGCCCTCCACTTACGGCCACAATGGACCCAAAATTTCTATTGCTAAGCAAGGTAGTTGTTAAGTGAGTTTTGCCCCATTTTACAACCTTTCTTGCCAGAGTTGTAAAGAGAATCACTGCATATGTTAAGTTAGTAACACAGTTGTTGAGTGAATCTGGCTTCCCCATTGATTTTGCTTGTCAGAAGTCGCAAAAGGGGATTAAATGACCCTGGGACACTGAAACTATCATAAATATGAATCAGTTGCCAAGTGTCCAAATTTTAATCTTGACCATGGGGATGATGCAGTGGTTGTAAGTTTGTGAAGTGGTCATAAAGTCACTTTTTTCAGTGCTGTTATAAATTGAAATAGTCACAAAACAAGTGGTTGTAAATTGAGGATTACCTGTATTTCTATTCAGAGCATGTTTGTACAAATAATACTATGCAATTAATCTGTGTAAAACTATCCCAAACTTGCATATTTATATACATGGTTTTATATCAATAAATGTTCAGATCTATCGCTACAAACACATAACAAAGAACTGCATTGCAACATCTAAACACTGCATATTATTTAAAAACTAAATTATTATCCAAACATTAATTTTATATGTGTGGCCAAGAAATTTCATACAAGAATTAATATACATGCCTATCTCAATTGATAGGAATGTAACAATTATTTTATATCCATATCCCATAACTTTGAGAAAAAACCCACAGATAAGGTGTATGTTTCTTATCTTTGTTCATATGGATAAATATGCTGAGTTATATAATTAAACAGTGTATCTTAACTTTGTAACTGAAATTGACAGTTGGGTGAAAGAAGTTGGTCAGCCCTAGTAAATTCTAATTAAAAACGGCATTTATAGTGGCAGTTTTAAATGATAGTTTGAATTATTGTTGTCTTAATGTATATGCTTAGCTACAACTATGATTTAGGAACCACAATCACCAAGTTCAGAAAATATACTAAGCTAAAAGAAAGCATATTTTGATATAATATGTATAAACCAAATCAATATCAATGTGCTGTGAAATTTGATAGGTACGAATTGTTTGAAAGACAAGTTTAATAACAATGACCAGTTTCTTTTGACTTTGGCTTAGTATGATTTAGAATCGTGCTACTGTAATTTGTGAAAGAGGTTTAAAAATCTTGATTTAGCACTGTGTGTGAACAAAACAGATTAAAGCAGTTTAACTGCTTAGTAGTCCATAGTGTATCTGTTGATTCCACTTCTCTATAATCCAACTTTTGACCACAGTGATGTTATTAAAGCTCTATATGTTTCTTTGAGAGGTGGAGGGGATATCTCCATCTATGCCATAAACCGCAATCAGAACTCACAAAAGTTGTCAATTGCTTACTTTCAATTCTAAGATAGGATGCAATGCTTACGATAGCAGACAGGGAACTAACTTTCATTATGCTGCCTTTGGAAGTAATTACTAGACCAGACCATACCACCATATTTCAATATCTGTGCCATAATATCACTGCCATGCCACAATTGACACAAGCCACTATATTTGACAGCAGGTGAAATGACAGAATTTTCTAGCTACTCTATATTCCTGAACTTCTGTTTAGGTCTAGGCACCAAAATTTTAACCACGTCTCTTATTTTTTAATAACCTACTTGGTTATAAAAGTGAATGAGACAATATCTATCTGGAAATGTAATATTTAGCTTTCTTTTGCTAATAGGACAATTCAGAAAACAGAACAACCTTGCTGTATTGCGGTAAGGCTGTTCACTTGCTCTGCCACCAGATGTCTCAGATTTTATTTGTCTGAATACAACACCACTTTAGATATAACACCTCTGTGGTTAAGTATATGAAAAATAAACTGACCAAAATGGATGTCTCCTTGAATGAAGAAAGGTCATGAAGTTTGCATGATTGAAATACTCAAGTGTTTCTAAAGCATTTGTTATATTAATACATTTGCATTTGGTAGCATTGGCCAAATTTGAAATATTTTATTTTATTTCAGTGCTCTGCAGAAGTTTTTCCTTTGTTGTGCAGGCTTATACATATCCACAAAGGGCTGCTGTATTTCTTGAAACATACTGAGTATCTTTTTAAATGAAATGCACATACCATAGCTTTTAATTGTGTCCAAAGATATATCTAAGCCAGATCATCAGTCTGACGAAAGTCCCTCAGAATTCAGACAATATTTGATAAACCTACACTCACAACTTTTTTCAAAGCAAACTGGTCTACCCTTGCTGAATTAGGTCTTAGCCCTATATTCTATCACAGTGGCCAATCAGATGCCTCTACAGAACCGCAGTAAGGAAATGGAGGCATACATCTCTTCTTTGGTTTCCCTGCAACTGATATTTGGATCCATGCTGCTATCCATAATTGAGAAATTTGAAAAAGCAAAGAACGGGTACACATAATTTGTAGAGCTCACTACAGATTCTTGTATCTCCATTAACTGGGAAATGAGTACAGTATCACCTCATCTTTCACTGAAGCACATTTTGGTACAGTTTTCAAATACTGGTGGACTTTCCTGAAACGCTGACATCAAAATCATTTTGAGATTTAAATGCTGAATATAACATTTTGTAATAATTCATAACTTTTCTAGCATTCTTAGTAGCTTAGATATAATCAAACTTTCTTGTTTCAGATAAATTCTAAACGAACCCAATTAAATGAACTTGGTTCATCAAGTTCATCAAATTGATGAACTTGGTTGATTGATCAACTGCCATGAATACCACAAGCTTAAACTACAGTAAAAACTGCATCCTACTGACTTCAAAAGAGCTCAGCCCTTCTAAGAGCTCAGCCCTTAGTAAGTGTGAGCAGTCTTATAGCCTACATCTACTTCTAAGAAAGGAAACAAAAAGAGAAGCAGATATAGAAAAGAGAGAGAAATTGAAAGAGTGGTGATAACCTCAGGAGAAGAAACAAGGCTTTTCTGTATAAAAGATTCCATGATTAAGGCAGCTCCATGTTCAGATGACAGATCCTCTGGAGAATCCTCTTCTGACATCTATTTCAGCAGGGGAAACCCAAGACCCCCCAGGCAAAGAGACAGAGAAAAGAGACAAGGGAGACACAGAAAAAGAAGCAGTAAATAAAGTATGGAGAATCACTCTATTTCCTGTGCATTTACTCTGAGCTAATCCTTTATCTAACTTTTTAGGAAAAGATTCTCTCTTTCAACTTCCATCTCCCTTCTGACAGCAATACAGCCCTTGACTTACAATAAATTTTTAATGATTGTTCAAAGTTACAGTGGCACTGAAAAATATGACTTGCAAACCAATCATCGCACATTCCTACAGTCATGTGATCAAAATTTGGTTGCTTGGCATCCGGTATGCAATTATAATGTTTGCAGCATCCTGGGGACATGTGATAGTCATTTACGATCTTTCTAGCCAGCTTCTGGCAAGCAAAGTCAATCAGAGAAGCCAGACTTGCTTAAAGATCACATGATTCAATCAACAATTGCAGTAATTTGCTTAACAACTGTAGTAAAAAGATCGTAAAATTGGGTGTGACTTAACAATCACCTTGCTTAACAACCTAAATTCTAGTCTGTTGTGGTCGTAAGCCGAGGACTACCTGTATTAATCATGACTCATCTGCTGAACTATTCCATTTTCTCTTTCTACTGAAACATTTGAACACAAGTTTATCAGAGCTATCCAGAGCTATCTACTTTATATATATACAGTACAAGAATCCTTTCCCAATTAAGAGTTGAATTAGGATCAACAGGATCAGCCATAATAGTTGAGTTATATGTCTGCTAAATTCACATTCAAACCACCTTGCCTGCTGATGAAAATCTGCCTGCCTCCCAACCTTTCATTTGGAAAAATGAGTCATGAAATGAAACCTAGAGAAGTAAAAGGACTTGGATCTGAGGACAAAAGATCAGGCAAATGCATCAATGACTTGTGCAGCTTCCTTCACTGGTTAGGGTTTTGTGCTTCCAACTTTCTCGAGCTCAAGTTTAATCTATGTTTCACCGGAAGAAACCTCAACTTTCCCATTACTGTATTAGTCGGGTTTATAAAATGCTTTATGTCTTTACTCATGAAGATCAAGAAATACCCAAAACAGAAGTCATCTCCTATGATCAAACTGGTTTATAAAATATTAAGTTGTTCACTAAATGATAAGACGTTTCATTTAAATGCTGAGTATTTTATAAATATGTGATTTTCTGCAAAGTTAGCCTACATTTTTAAGTAATGACTATAGAGATTATTTCCGGCTGTGTTGAAGGAAAGGACAGTAGAGTCTTCTTCCAGCTTTCTTAATTTAATCCGAATATCCCATAATACAGCAAGCCTGTACCTGACTGGCTTTGGTTACAATAAAGAGAATTCTTGTAAACAGAAAAATACTACCTTGAGTATAATTGTCAAAATCATAGGGTTCATGCCAAAATCTTGAGAGCCAACTACTTTGTGTTTATGACGGTATTTTATACTGTTATATGCACTGGAACATTTTTTTAAATCAAGATTAAGATGCAAATGAAACTAAATATATATTCCATAATAAGAAGTTTCTCAGAAATTCTTTACACTCATTTTGAGCTTTGCTATCAAGAGATATTTTCACACGTAGCTATCCAAGATGTGTGGGCAAGTGAGTGCATCTACTATTAAACAAATACTGGGATTCCCTTTTTGCTTGCTTAGTTTCACTTCTTGATGCATTCTAATGATGATATGGACTGAGTGGCAACAGAAATACCGTGTTTCCCCAAAAATACGACTATTCAGAAAGTAAGTCCTATCTTGATTTTTATATGTGCGCCTAATATAAGCCCTACCCCCAAAATAAGTCCTAATTAAGACCCTGCCCACTTCAGAGTGCACAGGTAAAAATTAAGCTAGGGTGGGAATGGTGGGGTGGATCTGCCCTACTACTTACCTTCAGACAGTTGCAGCCAGGCCTCTAACACCTCAGCCCATTTCTTTTGCAGTTAGCAATGCTTTCCTGAAGGCCTCTGTAGCTAATAACAGAGCTCGGATCAATCCAGAGCTCTGTTATCATCTGCAGAGGTCTTCAGGAAAGCCTTGTCAGCCTTGCCAGATTAAAAAGTTCCTGAAGGCCTCTGATAGCCAAAAAGAGGCCGGGGGCAATGCGTGCAAGTGGAGTGAGTCAGTGGATGACACCCCCCCCCCGGTCAAAAATAATAGTTGGTGCCTTTTTTGGTGGCAAAAAAACTATAACACAGGGTCTTATTTTCAAGGAAACATGGGTATGTTTTAAGAATCTGTTTAGTGGCAAAAGACTACAGTACCTTTACGTAATTGGATCAACTCATAATAACAATACAAATTACTTTTCCTGGCGCAAATTTCTGTATGACACATGAAAATAATTTAAAATTTTCCCATGCAAAAGATAATGAAACTTGACTTTCAAAACAATTCATCTAAACAATTAGTTTTAACAGGATCCAGTCTTTTACTCACACTCAACTATCTTGGAGAAAGCTACGTACATGGGTACATATATTTCTTACGTGGCAATGACTTACTGTGGGAAACTATTTGGAAAAATGTTTGCCTTATGTATTATTCTAACCTCATAGTCCACATTGCTATGATTCACATGGTAAATGGCTTTCGTATTTAAGGAAGTCTAATAATATCCATGTATCTGTAATATGTAGGCCTAGGGTCATTTATATTTTATAACTTATACATGGCATTTTCATTTGTGATACAGTCTTATTAGTTATATTACCAAAATTTAATTTTACATGTCTGCTTTATTCATTATTCTGCCTTTCAATTTGCCTGCAAAGTCTTACATTATTTTAAAAATCTTTTATTGAGATTGTATAATCCCTAAAATAGGCAATAAATAGTAGATTGATATTATCTATATGTCAAATAAGGGATGCAGACATATGAAATTTGATTTATGAGTATACATATATTCCTAGGACCTTCTATCTGCTTGCCTTTAAAGAAAAGAATGATGAGATAAATCGTTATATTGCCCAAACTAAAATGATATTTGTCTTCTTTATTAGAAGATCAACCCAGGATAGTTGAGAGTTGAACACAAGCATCTGATCAAAGCTTGGCAATCTTCAAGCCATGATTGTAATGCACAGCTTTACTTTCTCCAGTTCAATATGAATATTCATATAAAAGCCAATATTTAGAGAAATGTTCATAACATCATAATTACTGGCATAAACAGGAAAAGATCTTGTAGACACAGCAGAGGGGATACAGAAAAAAGCTTTCCTGTCAAAATATTATGGAATGTTCATCTAAATCTGACAATATTACAATTTTAAAGCAGCAGAAGAGAGAGAGAGCACTTGCAAAGTAAATAATCAAGAGATGTAATGCAGCAAGTTTGATAGTACGGACAGGAGAAAAGCAAAACTGTTAAGAGCCACTTTCTCCAATATCCTTTTTTCTCAGATGTGTGGACTATAACCCACACACTGTCTGGAAATGATGGCAGCTCTAGTTTCAATACATTTGGAAGGCAGGAAATTAAGGATGGTTCTATCAGGCCACTAGTTAAGATTAATGCTTCTAAATGGCAGAAGAATCAAGTACATAAATATAAATAGCAAAATTAGGTAGCCGAATATAAATGAATAACTTTATATCATTAGAATAACGACAAACAAACCTCATTGGCCTTCTCAGGGGTCCCTTTTGGCGTCTCATCTTCATGTTTGGGTGAAGAAGAAGCAGGTGAGGAAGGCAGCCTTCTATCCCGATCTCTGTGCACGAGCTTGCTATTGGGTTCCTTCAGGGTCCGTTTCAACTCATTAATGCTGGCCTGGTGCTTTAGCAAAACATCTTCCGGTTTGTCTAAAAACTTTTGGATGGAGAGGGGAAGGTAACTACTAAGGTGAGGGTTAGAGGAAGGAACATGAGTGGAGGTAGATGCTTGTGAGGTGGGAGCTTCAGAGTGTTTAGAATTGGAGGTCTTATTGCCTAGAAAGTGAAGTCTCCACATAATAGACAACTTAAATCAGCCACAATTTTAGAACTGGCCACCCAAATGGGTTTCAGTTCCCATTCTCCCTTGGCCAAGGAGGAGTGGAGTTCATTAAGTTTGTTACCTAATCCATTGGGAGGCAAGAAGATTGGAGAAGACTGGCTTAGAAAGATCAAACTATTGAAATAGAAGTCTTATCCTTTTGATTGTTCAGGATCAAAAAGCTGCCTCTTAAAGAGTTATATGGGCTTCTACTATTCTTTCTTATCTAGAGACATGAGATTCTAGAGTGTCTGTAAAGTCAGGATTCCATAATTCCAGTACTAGCAACTCATGGACCAGGAGACAAACAGTGGGAAATGTGTTCTTAGCCAGTGTTCACTGTCTGCTATAGTAGTTTGTATGTAGCTTTCTGAAGGAATGAAAAAAGTATTTAACTTGGCCAAAGTACACTGCAAAACAAGAAAAAGAGTTCCAAACATAGTATATATGTTTGCCGAGTATAAACTTGAGTTTCAGGATCAGCACTAAAGAAAAAACCTAATCCATTTCTTAACCGTTTTTACTGTGGCTAAGCGAAGCTTCACTTTCTTGGACAGTGTAAGCTAATTAAAACAGAGGAAATATTCATATAATAATTCCCATCCATTGTGTCTTAATTCCCCTCACTGTAGACCAAGAGTGAGGGGAACTTCACAAGAGACCAAGAAACAAGGAGTGCACATCTCTGAAGCAGTTTGCCAATTGTCCCTTCACATAATGCTGATGATGTAAATAAGGACTGTACGGGGTTGCAGTAAAACATGCAGAATTACTGGATGATGAGAAAATATGGAGGGAATAGCCGGCACTGAACTTCAGGTGCTTGGAGAATATCTGTATGTCAGAAGTCTATGGAGCAGCCAGACTAATAATGAGAAATAGATATCTAGCATAGTAAACTCAGTTTGTAAATAAACTTCTTTATTCTGATTGTAGCTTGAATTTTATTATTACTCAAATTTGCTAAAATGAAAATAAAAACTCTTCTATGTAATTCAAAGGAATTTAAACTAATTACCAATTCTGCTGTAAAAACAAATAAAAAATTCCCAAGCTTTGATCTGCTTGGTGGGAGCCATCTGCAGGTCATAAACTTTGTAGAATATTATAAACATGCGCACTGCTACATGGAAGATATTATGACCAGTTTTGGAGAAATACAGTGCTCCATTTCCCAAATAATCTAACAATTACATTCATAGCCTCATAAGGCTGATCATTAAAAAGAGGAAGTGAAGAATAAAAGCAACTTTTTGAAGTTGCTTTGTATATCTTGGCACTTTAGCCAATGATTAAATCTAAACCCCATTTTTAGTTCTGGTTTAAAGCTTTTAACATTCTGACCTGCAATTCAGTTATGTAAATTTGTGTCAAGGCTATGTCTGCATCTTCTCCTTCCTGAAAATATCATGGCCGGGGGGAAAAAAGGGAACAGGGATAATGGAATGCTATGAAAGAATAAAAGAATCAGTTGGATGACAAAATAGTTATGATTTTCTAGCAAGCAAGTAACTGAAGAACTCTAGTTTCTTGCTCACATGACAAAATGAACGGAAAATGTTGATTTAATGTGGTACAAGATGCAGTCTGTGTATCAAGGGGAAGATCCAGCGGTGAAATCTTCCGCGGTTTGCCACCGGTTCACTGCCTGCGCATGCGCGGTACATACCAAACATGTGCTTCATTCAGAAAAAGAAAGCTTAAGAAGGTAAGTAGAACAGCAAGGGGGGAAACAGCTGTGTCGCGCAATTTAGATTCACTAGAAAGCAGGATTTCCTGCTTTCTAGCGAATATAAATCACGCAGCACAGCTGATCATCGAAAATACCAGTTCAGACTAACCGGTAGCATTTTTTAACTACCGGTGCACCCAAACCAGTGTGAACCAGTAGCATTTTACCTCTGGAAAGATCCCCTCATTTCCACCCTAATCTGCATCTTGCATCCTATTACAAAAGGGCTACACACAATGTTGGCATTTCTTAAAAGATGAAAACTAGGAATGCATTGATGAAAAACTAAAACATTTCAGAGAATACCTCCTGTTTGTGCCTTGGGGTGGTTTCTTGATCCGGCTGGTAGCAAAAAGAGGCAGGAGGGAGGGTAAATCAGTTAAGGGAACTCCTATAATAGGCTACAATGTTGCCACAATTTTAATTCAGTGTCAAGAAAATGAAAAATTTTAGGAAACCACTGTATTAACTGTATATCATTGTATTAATCTATGTAGGCCTCATACCCTGCTTGATTTGTAACATGCATTTTGAATGAAATCTGCCAGCACACATACAAAAGAAGTCATTTCTCCATAAACGTTTTACAGAAAAGGAAGGTCAGGACTTTGGCTGCTCAAGAAGACACATCTGCAAAGATTCAGCAGACACGGGCTGTATTCTTCACATGTCTGTAGATTCTGTTTATTTATCCCTGACATTGTCAAAGACGAGGGTTAGATATTGAAGCAATAGGACACCAGAAGAATCCTACTTGACAGAAAGGACAATACTGCCTTTTCCAGAAAGGCTCTTTGGAAGACGCATTTGGAAGACAAACTTGTTAAGACACTGTTTCTTAATAGAAAAAGCCTCCATGATCACCACAGTATTTGCAATAGAGCGGTGCAGTGTCTTTGCTTATCCTTCTGCCTACAGTGAGGAAAATCAGCAAAATTCAGCTTTAAAAGCCCAAATTTAATGCATACCAGCGGTGAGGTTCAATTTTTTTTTTACTACCGGTTCTTTGGGCATGGCTTAGTGGGCATGGCAGGGAAAGGTTACTGTAAAATCCCCATTTCCTCCTGATCAGCTGGGACTCAGGAGGCAGAGAATAGATGGAGGCGGGACCAGTCACAGGTGGTATTTACCGGTTCACCAAACTACTCAAAATTTCCGCTACTGGTTCTCCAGAAGTGGCCAGAACCTGCTAAATACCACTTCTGATGCATATCTCTGATAATGGGGAGACTATGCTTCTAACCACCGAGTCCTGGTGGCACAGTGGTTAGAATTACAGGTTAACTCTGCCCAGAGTTGGGAGTCCAATCCTAATGGGGCTCAAGACTGACTCAGCCTTCTATCCTTCCGAGGTCAATAAAATGAGGACCCAGATTGTTGGGGGCAATATGCTGATTCTGTAAACTGCACAGAGAGTGCTGTAAAGAACTATAGAGCAGTATATAAGTCTAAGTGCTATTGCTATGCTTCTAAAACTGTTATTGACACAGTGGGTGAATGTTTCATGTGTCATATCATGGAATAAAAGGCCAGTTTTCAGAATTCAGAATGACTGATTTTCCCAAAGAACAAGATTCCAAAGATAACAGCACTTTAACAATGGAAGTTACGGTTTGTCTTTGGAAATTCATACTGGATGCTGAACGACAAGTACATGATATCTGCCAGTGGGAACTTATTTGTTATGAGACTGAGAAGTATTCTAATAAATAGGATATAGTACAATTGCTTTACAATTACAATTGCTTGCCACAATGTTTTTGGTATCTCCTAGAAGGAAGCTAAGATGTTTGGATATCAAATGTAGAATCCACCCTCCAAATGTAGATCATGTATGAGCCTGGGTGGTGCACTTAGCTAGTGCACTGCTAAGTGTTTCCACTTAGCTCCATCTGCCTGCAATTAGTGCAAGTTCAAATC
>JANHFM010007910.1:209226-222645 GCA_032468115.1 Grayia smithii | reverse complement strand
CCTTCCTTCCTTCCTTCCTTCCTTCCTTCCTTCCTTCCTTCTTCCTTCCTTCCTTCCTTCCTTCCTTCCTTCCTTCCAGATTTGTATGATAAAATGTTATTTTTTATTATTTGTTGATGTAAAAATTTATTGCAAATAACAGGTTAATAAGTATTGTGTTGGCTGTAGTTGAAATTTCTTGTGATTTCAAGCAGCTGACATTGAAGAAGACAGTATTGCTCAAATGTCAAAGCATAGTTTTAATTAATTAGCAGTTTATTTGTGCTAATGGGTTTCTTGTGTGTTGACATCAAATTATTTATAATGTTTTATTATAATAAAGTACATTCAGATCATCTCTTCTAAAAAGCTGTTGAGTGGAACCCTTGTAATTGGCTCAAACTAATGAATAGCCCATTACTGAATTGAAGATACTGTATATGTGGTTATATTTTAATTAGGCCCTCCCAAAAACTGTTGTTATAAGATACCTTAAATATCACCTTCTTCAATTTTAAGTTATTTTTATATATGTTTGGGGATTACTTTTCTCTATCCGATTAGGGATGTTGTATTGGAGTGCTGTTCTCCATTGACCTTGATTTAGTATACCATATTAACTTTACTTTGGATAAATAGATATAATACTTTAGTTTAAGCAATAGCTTATTATTGACCAGCAAAGTACAATATAGAAAATTACATGATATAACTGCTGTTGTGCTGTACACTTACATTTCTAGAGCGGAAGGTGGGTATTTCAACTTAAAAAAATAACATTATTTATGGAACATTCTAGTGAGCATTAAGGCAGCCTTCCTAGAGTGGTAATTTTTTAAGGACAAGCTGTTTCCCTTTGTCTATGTGCAGGAAGGCCTTCACATTTTCCATAACCTTCTCCTGAAGTGGTGCAATCCAGGAAAATCAGCACCAGATGATCTCCAGAAGGCACAATTTAAGTATCAAATAAATCCTGAGAAAGGAATGAGAATCTTAACACAATCTTTCTCCTTTGATTTAAACCACAAATAAACAGAGACTGTGATATAGTAGAGAGGGCAGGCAAGTACTTGGATCACCTCTCATTCAACTATGAAACTCATTAGTTGACCTTGGAGCACTTAATAGCTTTCATGTTAACTAGGGTTGTCAAAGGTTAACATGGGAGAAAGTAGAATAAAGGATCATAGATTTATATAAATTGCATTGAGATTTTCATAACAAAAAGAGGGCTAAATGTGGTTGCAATTATTAAACAAACCAACCGATTAAATAATAGTCTGTGTTGCTAATAAATATTGTGTAATATTGTTGTTATTTTTTCACCATCATTATCATTAAGGAACAGGGAACTGGATTCAATTTAGAATCTCAGAAATGTAGCTTTTTTTCTCTACCGAAACTTCTTTGTTGAATAACATTTATTCCCTCATTATTAGTCGGTTCACTTGGGATGATTAATCACATACAAATAATGCATTTGTAGTGAAGCTATGTTAATTCTGTATAAATCACTAACCTTTGCTTCTAATCAGTGCCAACTTGGGCTATATGGTTTTGTAAGAAAGGGTGGATAGCTGCAGTTGATATAATACATTACATTGTGAATAATGTCACTTGCTTTGTTTGATTGGTTTTTTAAAAAAGCAAGTAATATTTTTTAAATGAGCAGACTAAGAACCTTTTGATGTACAGCAATGTCTGCTAAGCAGCAATGTGATTGATGTTCTAACCATCAGTTGTTAGAAAAGGTTTGGAAAATTATATTTAATATGTTCTTTGTTGCTGTTAATGAGCATATATAATAATGCATATATATCACACACTGTCTCTATATATGTGGTTCCCCATTATTACAGCCTATTATTATGGCAAACAATGTTGTTGTCCAAGACTAGAACAAAAAAAACCTCCTCATGTTTTGAATACACTCATCTGCCTGTAATGTTAAGATGCTTCATCTTCAGGATTTGAAGTCCATTCCTGAAGCCCACTGAGGGATTTATGCTCATATGATTAGTATCCAATGGGAATAATTTCCTAAATATTTTAAGATATTTTTCCCCCACCCCTGCTTATCAATATTGTTAAAAGGTTTGGTAGCCTATGGAGTATGAATATTGGAGATCTGTTCATAACATCCATGCTGAACTAGCTCAGCCGAATTTATGATATAACCATATCAGAAGTAATACAATTATGGAAATGATCTATATTTCTGCATGGGATCTTCTTTGAAAAATTGATTCTTACTCTACTTTCATCTGTCTTGTCTTTAAGATTAGTCTGATGCACTGATAATTGACACTAGAAAATAAAATGCATTTCTTCTGCAGGAAATCTTTGATGAGATTAGAGATGTATGTTGATCATTCAAAGTCATTTCCCATAATTTAATCAACACATTTAAAAATATTTCCTGTTATAAAACTCTTAACAGCCTTTCATAATTTGTCAGTATTTCTTGCTAAATAAACTTCAGAGTTATTTCCCATCTTCCGCACAAGCTAGAATAGTCACTATTGTTTTCATAAAGATAAGAAAGATTAAGAGATAGTATAATTGATAGTGGGATGGAAGTTGACCTAAAATTATCTGTTTTTGTAAGGTCAGATTCCTGTTTCGTTGTTGCTGTTTTGGGTATTTCAGTTCAAGAGTATTATTCTCATAGTAATGAAATTATATTGTTACATTCTTACCTGAAACAATATGGAATTCCAGAGTTTGCCTTATGGCATAATCCTGCACATCTCTATTCAGAACAGCATCCTTTGAATTTCATGAAATTTATTCCAAGATATAATTTCTGTCCTATTTTCTGTAGCTTGAGAAAATACTTCATAGTTTTCTTTTCTTCTTTGGTTACTTATGAGATATCAATGGTTACAGTGGAAGACAACAGACTTGAAAATTTTCTCTGTAGAATGGAATGGAATGGAACGGAACGGGTCTTGGAGTTCTTCTAGTCCAGTCCCTTGCTCAAGCAGGAGACCCTATACCATTTCAGACAAGTGGTTGTCCAATCCCATCTTAAAAGCCTCCAATGATGAACCACCAATAACTTCTGAATTTCTTTCATCACTGTCTCAAGATAGAATTGTTTTCTCAGACAGGACTGTGTTAATAATTGTTAATCTACATTCCCAGAGCAACAACTGTATTTAGAAAACATACATCAGACAGGTCTTTGGAGAAGATCCTGCCCTGTGTATTACTCCTTTATAAATAAAATAACAGCACAATTCTCTGTCTATTTGGAATTAAGACCCATCATGAAAGTAGGCATAGGACTGCAGCCTATGAAGCAAGTGAAGCAAGTCTAGATTTTTTAAAAACTTAATTCATCCTTAGATGTGATGAAAAGAAAGAAAAGTTGATTCACTAATAAATACAGTACTGAGAACTGCAGTAAATGTCACTGCGTGTTGTTGTTTTTTTGTTGCCAGCTGGCTCCAACAAGGTTTGGTGTTTGTAGGACACCTTATCTTTGCAAACATGATGATTGTCACATGACCCAGCTATATATGGTTACATACCTGGTTTTATACTGTATGCGGATGTCCGGAAGAAAAACTGTTCTTGTGCTTTCTATTCTTTTTTTCTCTTCTCTCTGTACGCTGGTGAGCCTCTGAAATAATGCAGGCAATCAGTATTTTTATTTTTTGTTTCTAAATAAATTTATTAGGATGTACTTCGGGTTTTGTTTTAATTATTTTTGCATGCAACGGAGAAAACAAGATTCACCGACCTCTAGCAGACAAGGAGTTGGTGATAATCTGAGAATTCTCTTTCATATTTTTGAGGGAGGACAGGGGGATGTTCCAAGCTATAATTTATGCCCTGTCAAGTGGTAGCAGAGGATGTTTCTTTTTTATTTTTGGATAAATGTTTTTCTTCACTGCTGCGATAACAAGCATATCTAGGCTAGTTAGCTAGATTTATTGTTTTTTAACAAGTTGAAGAGTGCCACACTTAATTGCTGAAAGAAAGCTAAGAATGCTGAGAAAGAAGGCTAAGAAGAAGCTTTGTAGACAGTCTGGCAATGAGGAGAAGTTCCCTCTGCAATTACAGACCCCGCTGGCTTCAGCCACATGCCTGGAAGAAGAGGCTGCAGTCCTGGGAGACGACGTGATTTTACAAAGGTCAGTGGCTATGTCTCCGGATAGCTACCTGAAGTAACTGGTGCCCCTGAAGCAATTCATCTTCAAGGGGCTCACCCAGATTTTGCGAAAATGAGTGCCAGACTCAAATTTTCACAGTTAGCAGGGCATCCCTTCTCTGATGGAGAAGGTGGAGTTAAATATGTTCCTCTTAGCCCTGAACAAACTATGCAAGAGAAGTTTATACAAAGTTATTATGAAACAATGCAAGAAATGGAGAGGGGATTATGTCAAGCAAAGGAATTTATGGCACTGTTTCAAAACAAGAAGGAGGACCCAGTTGTAATTCAAGTTTCGGAATTCTCCATTTTGCCAAAGGGCACGCCTTTCTTTCTTGAGCCAAAGGGTAATGCCCAGACACATGCCCAGCTGGTGAATGTGTCAGACAAATGGGAACAGAGGACTGTACCTATGTCACAGCCTACACAGCTGTCACATGATGCTGTGGAGGATCAAATGACAAAGCATATGACTGATAATGTTGCTAAGGCTACTGAGGTGCCTGGATTTACTACAGTGCCATCTGCTGGACAAAGTAATTTACAAGATAAACATAGATTAATGTATGAAATGCAAACACAGATGAAGAAAGTGAAGCAAATTTTTTCACAGATGTCTATTGATCAGTCAGTCCTCCAAGCAGCTGCATCGCAACCTGTGGCTCCTCGAGATACAACATCCAGAATTCTTCTAGATGTTGCTGCTGCAACTCAAGCTCCAATTCACTTATCAGGAACTCCAGTCTCAGCACCCCCTGGTGGTTACAGAGATGGATTTTTCCGTGTTCCTGTGCCAGATGGAGCCCAGCAACACACAGCTCCAGTCAAGTTGCCGCTGGCACAACCACCACAAGTGCCTCCTACAGGTCAAATTAGAATTGCAGCTCCAGTACAGTAGCCACTGGTTCAAGGACAAGCACACAGGCCCCTCCTGCAGCTCAAGTCAGAGTTGCACAGCCAGCATCCCAAATGCATGTTCCTCTACAGGCATCTACCATTTTACCATTGGCTGATGGAAACAGTTAGGAAAAAATTACAAGGCGTGGATCAGTGAAGTTGGACTTTTGCTTCACAGAGAAGGTACTCATTGCATGGTTTTTAATCCTCCTGACTAGCCATGGATTCCTGAAATATGGGACTTAAATACTAAAGCATGCACAATATTATTGATGTCAATGGACACTGAACTACAGGTCACTTTTCCACAAGATGTAACTGCCCAACAAATTTGGGCCCAATTAGAAGCATGCTATTGACCTACTTCAATGGAGTCTACATGTTTGCTCTTATCTGAATTTCACGGTTTAAAACTAAAACCTGGTGAACATATTGGGGAACATTTAACTAAAATGAAAGGCGTAAGAAAAGAACTGGGTGAAAGAGGCTACCTTACTGATGATTTTCAAATGATCAGTGTTATCATTAACTCATTGAACTATGAATGGAAAGATGCCATTACAAAGATTAATCAAGTGCCTATTGCACAGTGGATCATATATGCAGAATACTAAATGAAGAAGAGGCACTTATGCTAGCCACACCACACCTGAGGGAACCATCTCCATTACAAGCTCCAGCGAGGCGTCTCTTCTGAGGAAGAGCCTACATACCACAGAAGCTAAGATGCTACATCTGCAATCGTGAGGGACATACCACCCAAGATTGTACCCAACGGTTCCAAGCTCCTGCCACGTACCAGCTCAGAGGAACAAACTCCAGAAGGGTCAGAGGCAGAGGTGGAAGACAAGGTCATCATGGTCCTAGGCGTGATCCGTAAGCTCCACTCATCATACTGGCCATAATCAATGATCCTGGGCCTCAATCAGAGTATGATTGATGACTTCTTTGTACATTGGACAGTGGAGCGGCATTACATGTTACCTACAGAAATGCATGAACTTGAACCAGAACTGTGTGAACTTTACTCATATTCGAATCACCCTGTTCAGGTCATGGGAAAAGAAACTGTTTATGTTGAAGAGCTTGTAGCATTTATTCCTGATGTTTATTATGTTCCAACAGCAAGTAGAAGTTTACTTAGCCAGAGTCACTTGTCTAGAGTAATGAAGTTCCAGGTCCACCAACTTGAAAAAGCAAGTTATATTGTTAGAAATGGTGATATTGTTGCTGAAACTATGTTGATTGGTGATGTTATTACATAAAGCCAAAGTCTAAACCGCAAGCACAGGCAAATATACAAGCTCCAATGGAGGAGAGCACAGGCCCAGAGAGAGATGTCTCAAAGAGAGATCCTGTTGCTACTCCAAAGGCTCCTAAAGCCAAGAAAAATAATAAACAAATCGCTCAGAGCAAACCTGAGGTTCCTAATGAAAATATTATTGTTGACAATTCCCTAACAGGTAAACATTTACATTCCAGGTGTATCCATAAATGGCATAGAAGATTGGGGCATGCCAGTTTTCGTGTTCTTAGAAAGATGCCAGAGTTCACACGATGTTTGGATCTAAAAGGGTGTAAGGTGTTTTTGGATTGTGCTGTCTGCAAAAAATCCAAATCCAAAGCAGCAGCCATTCCAAAATGCGCTATACGCCTGTCAACACGCATTTTTGATTTGGTACACATTGACATAGTAGGTCCATCACTTGGTGGTGCAAAGTATTTCTTGACAATTGTTGACAATCATTCTAGATATGGATATGTGTTTCCTATGAAAGAAAAAACTGAGACCTTTCAGACCTTTAAAGACTTTGCAACTCATATCTATAATCAACATAAAGTTAGTATTGCCAGAATTCAGAGTGACTGCAGTGCGGAATTCATGTTCCACCGGTTCAAAGACTAGATGCGTAAAAATGGCATACTACACCAGAACTCATTTCCTTATACGCTGGCTCAGAATGGTGTGGCAGAAAGGAGAAACAGCATCCTGCAAACCATGATGCGTTGTCTCCTTGAAGATGCTAACCTCAGTTTCGCATACTGGGGCGAGGCCATTAAATATGCAAATCATATTGTCAACCATACTTGGAGCAGTGTCATAAATCAGACTCCTTTCTTTATGCTGTACGGGCACAAGCCTGATCTCTCACATCTCCAAATTTTCAGATCATATGCTATGGTGAACATTCCCAAAGCTTAAAGAGGCAAGAAAGGAGCTCCTGTGGCAAAGAGACTGAGATTTATGGGTATTGATACTAAGTCTAAATGTAGAAAATTTATTGACTCCACACATACCATAGTGCTTTCCCAATCTGCTGTTTTTGAGGAAGATGCTGATCGGTCCAGAATTCATTCTAATGACCCTGGAGTTTATTTTCCTAGAGATGCTGCTGCTGATGACATGCAGCCTGATGGTCAAAATTCACATGCAAATGCTCCATCCACGAGTTCTTCACAATCTCCTGTTCCGTCTTCGCTAGTTTCTTCGCTAATTATTTTTTGTTCTTATGAACATTTTCCAGATTTGCCCCTTTTCCAGGCTTGTCCTCTATTTTTTCCAAGAAAATACGGCAATCAAAATTATATGACATTATGTAAAGTAATCAGGTAATAATAGCAGGAAGAAACACTGCTGATGATTGTATTTTGTGATGGGCAATCAATTAGAGGCTGCCCTGCAGGTATGCAACATATGAAGGGACTGTCATCATCATCATCATCATCATCATCATCATCATCATCATCATCTTAGCCATTGTCTCTCCACTGCAGGATAAAGGCCTCTTCCACATGTTTCCATGCTATACAGTCCTGAGCTTCCTTTTGCCAATTGGGCCCACAATACTTGCTGATGTCATTGATCCATCTTGTTTTAGATCTCTTTTGTGGACACTTTTTATCAAGTGGGATCCATTCTATGACTGCCTTCAGTTCTTCTTGCTATGTGACTGGTCCATTTCCATTTCAGGGATTGTACATGAGCTGATGTCAGTTTCATAGTAGCCAGGAAAATAATTCCTAATAAAATTAGATTTTAATATGAATGTTTAGATTATATTTATATTTGCAATTGAATCCAAGCTCTATATTGAATGGGGAAGGAAGGAAGGAAGGAAGGAAGGAAGGAAGGAAGGAAGGAAGGAAGGAAGGAAGGAAGGAAGGAAATTGCATAAAATATACCTTAAATATTGCTTTCCATTTTATCTTCCTACACTGGAATAATTATCATTTTCAAAGGTTCAGAAGTTGGTAATTGTAAATAGAGGGAGTAAAAGCCATTACTTCACTTCAGGTGGTATCATGTAGAAAAACAGCATGACAAGAGCCATCTGGACAACACAGAAGCAGCATTTTATAGTCCCTGGCAAAAGATGTCAGCCATTTTTTAAAAGGTCTCTTTCAGGGTTGATAAACCCTGCAAAGAATTTCTTTTGTTAGATCTCTGTTCTCCACAATGAAGTCATCTGCATTAGCTTTGTGCCTGATATTAATATTTCAGGAATGCTAAAAATGTCCAGTACCATCAGAAATGCTGCCTTGATAGAATAGCCACATAAAAATTCACTGGGGTATTTACCTTAGCTCAGAATAAATATTAAAGCATAGGTTGAATTAGGAAGACAAGTTTCATACAACCAGCTTTAGGCTTAGCTTGTGACATGAGGAATGTCAAACAAACTAAATTCAGCCGAATGCTTTATATGTAGAGCAATTGCACCCATATCCCCCCCCTACCCCCCGGTCTTGATTATTTATTTTAAACAAGTTTTTCAATTGCTTATGGCTACTGCTGAAATGATAATATGAAAGTAAACAAAGTGTTGAGAATCTGAGGCAGAGTTTACTAGTCAACTTAGTTTGGTATGACAATACTGGGAACAAAATAACTATGAAACCGCACACATTACTTTTGCATTCTTCTTTTGAAAGCTTTTCTCTTCTGAATCTTTCAGTTATTAGAACAAAGATGATTATAAGGTTTAGACAAGGAGTGTTTCTCTTTTAAAAAAAAAACTGGTTATGTAATTTTTAAGGTGTTGAATTCTCAGTTGTTGCTTTATGTTGTTTTATGGCATAAAATTCACTTTCCAAGGATCCTAATTTTTTTTTCTTTTTCTGTACAATGGTTTTTTCCTTTCTTCTGTACAATGATTTCCTTACTCAGAATATTTGCAAGAATTGTCGAAAGAAGAAATATTTAAATATAGCTCCTTTTTTTCCTTCAGCTTGCATATAATAAATAAGACGTTTATATAAATAAATATAACATATCATGGTGTTTACAGAAGATAAAATATATATATAAAAGAAAGATTGCAGCCTCAAGACGGTTGCTGGCTATAACAGAAACTATTTTCATTGACTGGACATGTTTTGCTAACATTCAGAGAGCAGTTGGCTCTGACACATTCCTGGATTAACATTCTGGGCTGCCAAATGGAAAGGGGGAGAAGTAGTCTAGCTGGTTTCTTTAAGTCTGTCTGAATCACTTGTGTGTTTTATGTCTGCATTTGTGTACGAGTGTGGATACACAAAAGGGAAGAATTATTATTAGACACAGTGAAAGGAAAATGAGACTATCATTAGCATAGAGCAGTATTTCTTTAAGTGTGGTCCTAGGATCCCTGGAGAATATATAGCAATAGCAATAGCACTTAGACTCATAGTGCTTTACAGCCCTCTCTATGCAGTTTACAGAGTTAGCATATTGCCCCCAATAATCTGGGTCCTCATTTTACCCACCTCGGAAGGATGGAAGGCTGAGTCAACCTTAAGCCAGTGAGATTGGATCTGCTGAACTGCAGCTAGCAGTACTGCACTCTAACCACTGTGCTACCTCGACTCTTTTATTTCATTTAAGCAATGTTTGTAACACATATTCTGTTAAGAGAAGCAAAAGCTCTTAAAACAAGCAGTTCCTGTAGTAAATCCCTACACAGTCAAGTAGCCTAATTACACTTAACACAGCTTGGAACAACAGAGATACAAGTCTATCACTATTATTGGAAGCCTTAGCTGTGATTACCTATTTGTCATAGCAGATGAACTTCAACATTCACTGGAAAATTTGTACAAACAATAGGCTTGTACAAGTAGAGTCATTTCAATGTTTTTATTTACAATAAAGTAATACTACACATAGTAGTCGGGGCAGTGCCACACTATATTAAGAAACTTGTTTAACAGCTGATGGTCTATAAAGAGTCCTAAAACACAGAGCTCTTTGGCATACTTATCTGCTGACTGGCTATGTTGACTTCTGCTTATAAATTAGAAATATCATGGAAGCCGTGGTGACCTAGCTAGCATGTGGCCAAAAAAGAGAAACTGCCATGTATTAAACCTCAGATTCAATAGAGCATGTTTATAACACAGGCAATGTATGTGGCAGTCAAAATAGTCATTAAAATATTCCCTGTTATTATAGTACTAGTTCCAATCCTGTTCAGCATGTTTCCTATTGCAAGAGATTATGACAAAACATAGCACCCAGTATTTGATGCCTAACTATAATTAAAATCTTGGAGAAGACAGCAAAATGTGACAAATAAAAAGAATATGGGGTGATCTAAAATAGCCTCCAAGCCTTTAATCTGTGAAGCAAACTATCTTAAGGACCATTTAGAATGAGGATAAAGTCGTTGCTCTTCCCAGCTCTCAATCAATGCTCTTTCATGCTTATTTCAAGGAGCTAGAGTCAAGTAGAATGTAAAATCAAAGGAAGGTTAATTTTCATAAGCTCAAGGCTCTGGGTGCCTCCATGCTGTGGTTCCCCCTCCTATTAACTAAAAGGAACAGCCAGTTTGTCTCCCCCTCGCCCCATCTGCCTGCCTCACTGAGCAGACTCCATCCTTCCCATTTTCCAACTGCCAAGCTGGGCCTTCCTTGTTGTGGTTAGGCTCTAGCTGTCTCTTGCTCTCTCCATCCATTGCCATGATCAACGTCTTTCATTAATAATGTGTGCCTGGTTTTTATCAACTCCCATTGCTCCAAGTTTAGCTCATAATACATTACAGTACAGAGAGTATTATCACTGGCAGCTGGCCCTGACAAGATGGGGAGTTATAAAATACTAAAAACTCTCCTCACAGCTTTCTGCAAACACAGGGATCAGGCTGTGTGCTATTCCAGCTCTTTGCTTCATTATTTATATTAAAATAAAGGCACTGTTGGCCCAAATGGAGATGAAGCCTGACAGAGCTTTACAAACAGAGAAGGAACATGGACACAAGGAGTCTTTCTATGGATACTCACGTCTCCACAAATGTATTAACTTTTCACAAGAATGTATTGTAGCATGGTCTGTTAAGGTGTCACAATTTCCTATTTTTACTGCAATAAACTACCATGGCTACTTCTCCAGATTACTTACACACAAACACAAACACATGGGAAATGGGCAATCTATCACTTGTGATATAAATTTGTATTTACTGGTAAATATATAGGTTGCATCCTATATCTGCTTAGAAATATGCAGACATTATAAGTAGCCTTGTTTATTGACTGCCTTGTACAGCAACCATTCACAGGTATGGAGGTGATGAAAAGTATTTTGCAGCCAATCCACACATTTACAACCTTTGCAAGTTGTACAGCAAAGAAAGCTGTAAGAAGATAAGCACACTAATAATTTCATTCAGTGACTGCTTTGCTTAAGATCAAGTTGCCAGTTCCAACTGTGGTCACTAAGTGAGGAACCCACTATATAGACCAGGGGTGTCAAATTCATGGCACACAGGCTGGATGCGTCACATGCTAGCCCCACCCCGTTTAATGAAGGGGGGGAAAGTCTCGATATGTCACATGACAATGCCCTGACGACGCAAGTTTGATACCCCTAATATAGACTATATTAGCCTTTAGTGAATCTAGGTGGAATCATGAAAATCCTCTAGTTTTGGTCTTGTTTGAGGGAGGCAATAGATGGTTTTTCAAAAAAAAAGGCAGGGCACCCACTTTAGTTAAAGCATCCATGTGATCCAAGTTAACAATTATACACATACATCTAGGGTACATACATAGTAAATATCCAGAAACACACACATACCCCTCTATAACTCTATTCCCTTTTGGGGTGAGCTTCATATTACATATAAATCACTTTAGTTTAACTCTGTAGCACTGCCCTAAGAAACTATTTCAATTCCTTAATCTGACAGTTAAGTCTGCTTAGCACACATGGTCTCATTCAAATTAGATTCACATGAGCAAAATGCAGTTAATCTAAAGGGCCACTTCTTTCCAAAGTGCTTCTTTCCAGAGTGTAAGCATCTCTGCAGAAAGTTGGTTCTAGTCAAGGGTGAAATCCAGCAGGTTCTGACAGGTTCTGGAGAACCGGTAGTAGAAATTTTGAGTAGTTCGGAGAACTGGTAGTGGAAATTTTGAGTAGTTCGGAGAACTGGTAGTGGAAATTTTGAGTAGTTTGGAGAACCGGCAAATGCAACCTCTGACTGGTCCCAGAGTGGGATGGGAATGGAGATTTTGCAACAACCTTCCCATGGAGTGGGGTGGGAATGCAGATTTTGCAATATCCTTCCCCTGCCACGCCCACCAAGCCACGCCATGCCCACCAAGCCACGCCATGCCCACCAAGCCACGCCACGCCACGTCACGCCCACAGAACCGGTAGTAAAAAAAATTGGATTTCACCACTGGTTCTAGTGTAACAGGGAGGTTACCTCTTCTGCCGGGTCAAAAATTGCTTGGTTTTGTCCTACAGCATTGAGAAAACAGTTGGCTTTACTAGGGACTTTTCCATCATTTCCCTTTCTACTACAGAAGTCATATCCAAACATCAAGCCCTAACACCAATTCTACACACTCCAAGCCTTGTGCAAAACATTCCAAAGTGCATTTTCTAAAAATTTGTCATAAGCAAAGCATCCTTTCTCAAAGCTCTTAGGCAGTCATGTCCTCTGGAATGCTCAATGTGGCCATTTCAAATGCCTTCCCATATCATCTCAGATATTTTGCTGGCAGTGTAAAGGAATGTTATCTATTCATGTAAACCGTTCTAGAGGAGGTGGCTGCTTTAATGCTTCAAGGAAGAAGCCTGTTACTTTGCGAAGTAATTTGCTAATTGTTCTCCACAGTGCTGTATCTTTCACTTGAAGAAACTGCTTCCTGCAACCCCTTTGAACATTCAGCAATATTCTACCCCTCAGGGGTGGGTTCTACTTACCTCTACGACCGGTTCTAAAGGTGTACGCGCTTTGCGTGTGGTCGGAGCACGCAGAGCGCGCGTCCGGCACGCACATGCGCCAAACGGGCACTCCCGCGCATGCGCAGCTTTTTTGACGTAAAAACCTCAAAAAAAGCTTCCTGCACATGCGCGCAAGCACGTGGATCGGTAAGTACGGGCGTGTGGGGGGGGGGCA
>JANHFM010007910.1:152525-163962 GCA_032468115.1 Grayia smithii | reverse complement strand
GTATGCACCAAGACAAATTCCTTGTGTGTCCAATCACACTTGGCCAATAAAGAATTCTATTCTATTCTATTCTATCCCTTCACCATGTTGAGGTGACTGCCATCTCTTATCATTTGCTCCATGAAGTCTAGTTCATAAAAAAAAAAAAAAGCATTTGAGCTTCCACTGCCCCTGTGTTAACTGCAGTGCTGGCAAATCCCTGTTCCTTATATAGATTTGTTCACCTTCCTGCTTTCCACCTTTCTTTCATCTCTCAATCTTCATTTCTATGAGGTTTTCATCAAGGATGTCAAATCATGTACCGTTTAGACAGTCTGATGGCCATTGATAATTGCCAGCTCTGAAGCAAAAATATTGCTGCACTTAGCATGGGATGGAAAGCCAATTCAAAATGAGACAGCTCAGAAGCAATAAATGTGGTAAATCCAAGCATAGCAAAATCTAAACCTGCTGTGTATTAAGTGCAGTCTGCCAGAAAGAAGAAGATGAGAAAGTCATTTCAGATCTCAGCATTACAAGATGCAGTATATACAGAAGGTGACTGACACTATATTGCTGGTTAGCCACCATCTCTATAGATCAGTGTTTTTCAGCCTTGCAACTTGAAGATGTGTGGACCAGGGAATTCTGGGAGTTGAAGTCCACACATCACAAGCTGCCTCAGATCAAGATTTATATACAAATATTGTTCTACAAGTGCAATGGGGTCTTTTTAGCACTAATTGCTGCAATATACTATATAGTGGCATAGTTAGGGCTGATTTTTGTACCTGAAATCCAAGCCCTCGAAACTCAGACATCATTGGATAATGGAAACACCAACAGGTTAGGTCAGCATCAGCAGTTTATCCCAAGATGTTTCTCACTAGTTAAGAATATATTGATAGCTGTCTTAAAGGGAAACAAAGGTACCTAGCAGCACCATTGATAGCCTAGGAAGCACTCCACTGAAGTGATAGAATTGAGATGAGAAATGTGTTTGGAAGATAGAACAGAGTATTATTCCTCTAAACTGAACAAAGCTAGTTATTTCTGGTTTTTCTGTTCTGGATTCCAGAGATATGCAGTAGTTGCAATTACTAAGATGTTTAGAAACCATAAGAATATATATATATATTGCAATCTAGTCACTCTGTCTAAACTCTGCAGTAACTAATTTGCATGTGTGATTTTGGCCTTATTATAGTTCCTAGCAGCAAAAAATAAATTTAAAAAAACCCTTCCCTCTTTTCTCCTGGAATGCAAACAAGTTATTCTAGTGACAGAAACTGCTTTCATAATACTAAAGCATAATTTAGTGTAGGTTAGGCAACCTACACTTCCAATTTTAAGGAAAGAATTCAAATGTTTGCAAGAGCAATATTTCTTCTTGTGCCATACAGAACAGAAGAAAAGAGTCTACAAACAGAAAATGAAATACAGAGAGAATAGATTCCCTCACAACATAGAGGCTTTCTGAGCTGGTCTTGCCCATAGTTTGCTTTACTTCCACCCACCAATTGATTCATGGTTCTCAGAAAATGCAGCTCTCAACTGAAATGTGCTCAAACCCTGAGATAGAGCTATGTGGATAGGAGCAGAGCAGTGCCTCAGGCTTTTGAACTTTACCCTTCCATGTAGCTGAGAAAGCAACTTCACCAAAATTAGTTTTCCGTTTCTAGAATTCTTGCCTTGTTATTTATGAACCAGGAAAATATTTGCAATTCTATGAGCCAGCTACTACCCATAACTGAAGCTTTTTTATTATAAGCTATGTTTCCTCAGGTATTCTATTCAATAACTTTGCACTAAATCAGTCTACCCAGCTAGATCTGGACTGTGCACAAAGCTAAAGAAATGAAGCCCAATATTTTAACAGTGAAGTGTGGCAAAATTAGACTTATTTTTTGCCTCTCAATGCCAGGTTGATTTTTTTTAAAAGTTCTTGTCAGGGATATATTCCAGCGAGAAGAAGGCAAAGCATACGGTAGTTTATGTAGATAGCATTGTAAATTATGCCTTTGGTTGCTTCCTGACCAGAAAACATGTGTTGCCACGTTCTGCTCCTATCCTACCGCATATTATCAGACACTTCCACTCTCAATCTGAACCTGTTTCCTAGAATAAATCTGCATTGTTCTCAGAAATGTAGCCACAAATCATTCTGGAAATAATACTTCTAAGAAATATGCCCAATTCATCTTTCCATTTAAAAAAATGGACCTACTGATTGTTTGCACTAAAGTCTTGTATTTGCCCAGGTGCATGTTAACATGTAAGAATCATGCACTATAAAAGCTGAGTAAAAAGTATAGTCTCACACATATGCAAAGAGATCAACAACTTATCCAACAACTACATTCCCAGGCAACAGGTTTTGTTTCAAATCAGTGCTAGTCTTCTTGGGTATAAATAACATAGTTTATAAATAGTTAAAGATGCTGAATTTGCCAGCAGGAAAGCTGACAGCTCGGGTTCAAGACCTGAGTGCTGCGTGAAGTTTGAGCTACCATTATTTACCCCAGCTCCTACAAACCTAGCAGTTTGAAAGCATGCAAATGCAAGTAGATAAATACAGTAGGTACCACTTCGGTGGGAAGGTATCAACGTTCCATGCATCTTGGCCTGGGGTGGGTTGTACTTACCTTTACTACTGGTTCTAAAGGTGCACGTGCTTTGTGCGTGATCGGAGCATGCAGAGCGCGCGTTTGTGGCATGTGTGTGAGCTTTGTGCGTGTGTGCGCCGAACAGGCACTCCTGCGCATGCGCAGAAGCTTTTTTCCCGAAAAAACCTCAAAAAAAGCGCTCTGCACATGCGTGCGACCATGCTCCGCACACAGAATGGCAGGTA
This sequence comes from Grayia smithii, assembly GCA_032468115.1. NCBI lineage: Eukaryota > Metazoa > Chordata > Lepidosauria > Squamata > Grayiidae > Grayia > Grayia smithii. The sequence continues at coordinate 161,132 of JANHFM010007910.1, read as the reverse complement.
CAGGCATGTGGGTGGGGCCAGCTGCTGGTCATGTAGAACCGGTTCGGTGATGTCACAGCATCACCGCTATCTATTCGCACGAGCCGGCCTGAACCAGGAGCCACCCACCACTGATCTTGGCATATAGTCATGCCGGCCACATGACTGTGGAAATGTCTTCGGACAATGCTGGCTCCCTTGCCTAAGAAATGGAGATGAGCACCACCCCCTGGAGTCGGACACAACTGGGAAACCTTTACCTTTTACAATATAAACATTGAGTTGAACTTGAAGTTTGACTGCACTCTAATCTGTTTTAATTATGTTCTTACCAATCTCAACTCTCTGCTGCCTGAATCCCAAAGAGATCTTCAACTTATCCCATTACTCAATAAACAGTGATCCAGTTAAGGAGAAAGAGAAAAATGAATTAGGCCCCCACTGCTAGATAGGGAGATTTAAATATTTTCCTATGCATTCTTCCTAAACAAACCTGTTTTCCTTCAGTTGCTATTTATCCACTGTGAAAATCTGCTTTCCATAGAAAAGCAGAAAATAATTTACATTAAGAAGGTACATAAACCTCTTATTCTAGTCTTAATGAAAGTCATATAAAAGGACAACAAAGAACAAGACATATCAAAGAAGAGAAGCAGCAGGAATCAGTGTCCCATCTCCACTTGCTCACCCAATTTGTCTGTAGGAGTAGAAACTCACTCAACAGCACAATTTATCTTGATGTATTCAAGAACCCATAGAAAATATTTCATATACATGATGGGAAAATATTAAAGAAAATATCTGCAGGGTACAGCATATCATTAAACAATTAAAATAGGTGGGAATCAAATGGAATTAAGATGAAACTTTATAGAAACTGAATGTACTTCATTCCCAACAATTATTGTTATGTTTTACTTCAAAAGAGGAAAAATCCTGGAAGTCGACAACATAAATATTCAGATATAGCTAATGTGTATTTGCCACCAAGTGTTTATATTGTTAAGTCCCACTCCCAGCACATTTACTCCAGCACAAGCCACCTATGGTGAACCAAAAATCACTGTGGAAAAAAGAAATATACTGTGAAGAAAACATTAACCATAAAGAAGTATATCAAAACTAGAGAAAGAGAAATGCTAAGAAAATGTATTAATTTATATATTGATTGTGACTTTGAATCACCCAATAGCTATAATGTGCAATACAGTTCTAGACATACATAACTCAAGTAGAAATAGATAATACAAAAGAGTACAATATGCAATAATGGAAATCAGCAGCAACAAACTGAGAAATATGATACCGTGTTTCCCCGAAAATAAGACCCTGACTTATATTTTTTGAACCCTGAAATAAATGTTTGGCCTTATGACCATGAGCTCAAAATCCCGATTGGGCTTATTATCAGTGGATGTCTGATACATACAGGGTACAAACAGAGTAGCTGACTGCAATCTGAACATTGGTCAGCCATGTGACACAACTGCAGAAATGACAATTCGTGTTCTGTTGCATCATGAAAGATATAGTTTGCAAATCACTGGACATAAACTTCCTACTGTATTTTTCATTAGTCAGAATCTACAGTACATTGATTGCAGTGTCCAGTTCTGAGCACCATATTTCAAGAAGGATTCAGAAAAACTGAGAGAGGTTCAAATGGAGAATGAGTATGACTACAGAACCAGATATTAAATCCTGTGGAGAGAGTGTGAAGGAACTAGGAACATTTACCCTTGAAAAGAAGGGAATGTGACCATGTTCTTCAAATACCTGAAAGAATGGCACAAAGAAGAAGGTAAAGAGCTGTCATCTATGGCAGAGAACACTGAATGATGATTTTAACAACAGAAAGGAAAATTGTGACTGTGTGTTAGAAAACTCTTCCTAAATGTAAGAGCAGTTGACAACGGAACCAATTATCAAGCAAGGTGAAAGGCTCCTTTTCAGTGGATATGGTTAGTCAAAGGCTAGACAGCCGCCTGTCAGGGATGTTTTAATTTGGACTCCTGCACTGATCCTTAAATGCCTTGATGGCTCCGTTCAACTATGATTCTCTGAATAAGAGCACAATAAGGACATCGAAGCAGCAAAATAAACTCAACTAAAATAGTACAGGTACCTCTTAAAATGTTGGATTAATAAGGTTTAGGTTTAGGTTTTATTCAATTTATATGCCGCCGTTCCCCCGAAGGACTAAGGGCGGCTCACAACAGTAAAAATAGACACCAAACCTTATACAATTACACAATAAAAACAATGAGACTAAAAACATATAATAATATATAAAAGATATAAAAGCCAATTAAAAGTAAAGTCGGCCCTAGTCCATTTGATGGAATAACCACATCTTCAGGTCATGGCGGAAGGAGCGGAGATCAGGGGCTGTCTGGAGCTCAATGGGCAGTTCGTTCCAGAGGGTCGGTGCGCCCACAGAGAACGCCCTCCCCCTGGGGGCCACCAGTCAACACTGGCTGGCTGACGGCACCCTGAGGAGACTGACTCTGTGAGAACGCACTGGGCGCTGGGAGGATACCATTGGCAGAAGGAGAGGTTTTCTTTCAGTACAGGTAGTCCTCACTTAAAACAGTTCATTTAGTGACCATTCAAGGTTACAACGGCTCTGTAAAAAGTGACTGATGACTGTTTTTTCACATTTAGGACCATTGCAGCACCCCTATGGTCACATGATCAAAATTCAGATGCTTGGCAACTGGATCATGTTTAAGATGGCTGCAGTGTCCTCAGGTCATGTGATCAGCTTTTGTGACCTTCTGACAAGCAAAGTCAATGGGGAATCCAGAGTCACTTAACAACCATGTTACTAACTTAACAAATGCAATGATTCACTTATCAACTGTGGCAAGAAAAGTTGTACAATGGGGCAAACTCACTTAACAAATGTTTCCCTTAGCAACATAAATTTTGGGCTCAATTGTGACCGTAACTCAAGGACTATCTGTACCAAATGGATTATTAGAGATGCCACTGAATAACACTATTTTGGGCACCATCAGTGAAAATGTCCTCTCTCTTCTATGCACAAGTCACTTTATTTTATGGTGTAGGCGATAATGTTCCCCAAACTGGCACCTTCAAAATATGTTATGTCTATGACTCACTGAGCATAGCCAAAGGCCGAAAGTTTTCTATTAAGTTCTCCACAGGTTTCACAAATAAAAAATCCCTCCAAAATATGTATTGGAAACATCAACAGCTTCAAAAGAGCCTAGGGTTTAAATCCATTACCAGAGAGTCAGTTTCAATGGCTTCACTCTCAAAATTCTGAGCATTTAGAAAAAGCAGACATTCCAAAATGAATGAGCACCATGTTTACCACTATGTCAAATGAGCATATTCTGTTAAATTAAATGCCACAACAATAGAATTGGACAGCACCCAAAAGCGTTCAAAGTGTATGTGTCAATTCTGAACATTGAGAAAGTAAGAAAGGGCTGTGTTTGTTGTATAACTCTGAAGATGCCATTGGGAAAGGAAGAAAGACAACCATTGCTGTTCAAGTCAGCCAAAGGAATAGTTGGTCCTATGTGTGATGCTTGTTTCTTTGGGGAACTGATTTGTACTTACAGTGATAGTTAGTTCCCTTTTCGTTTTGCTGGAATAGTTAACATTTCTTAGCCAGATCTATTTATTTTGGGAATGAAATGAAGAAGCTGTTAAATGCTGTGTCAAGCATTAAACAACCAACCAGCTGCTGTAAATAAATGAAGAATTATATTGCTTATAATATTATTTTTTAAAAGCTAGTGGAGAGACTCATTGGTTCCTTTAGCCTAGGGTTAAAGTACATTAAAGAAGCTCTTAAGAAACTACAGATTCTCAAAAGTCCGAGCTCCAGACTTAAACCACAATCAGGATGCCACTTGCTTCGGGTTCCAAATGATTTAATAAGCTGGATGCTCAGAACACAGTGAGTTCCGTCAACAAAAAAGTAAGAAATATGAAGGTCGGAGCCACGCCCTTCCGCTGCTGGAGCAGCTGACCATCCGGCAGGCCCAATCATCTGATTGTCAGGCTGCTGGCAGACTTGTCCAGCTGCTCATCGTCCAGCTTGCATTCAGTCAGGATCAGCTGTTTGTCAGCTTCATGTTTCTTGCCGCTTGCAGCCTTCCCACCACTCACCTCCTTTGCAGGGGTTCCTCCCCCAGGTATGGCAAACCCTGGTCCAGGGTTTGACATGTATTTTGCCATATGGAAATCAGAATTATTTGATACTTAAGCAGGATAATGGTGGCCTGGTACCACATGGGGTCTCCAAGTTCTATTTTATGGCCCACTGGACCCTCACCTGCCCCTCCCACAAGCAATTATTGAAAAGTGATGCCAGAATTTAATCCAATTTAATATGGGAAACAGACAAAAACTATAGTGTAAACCTGTAATATAATTATATTATAGCGTAAGCTCAGTGGCTAAAACACTGAGCTGGTCGATCAGAAAGGTCGCCAGTTCAGTAGTTCCGATCCCTAGTACAGGTCTCCTGTGTGAGCAGGGGGTTGGACTAGATCACCTCCAAGGTCCCTTCCAACTCTGTTACTGTTACATAACCTTAAGACACAACTATCACCTATGCACAAGTAGCAAACCTATTTTCCTAAAATCCCAGTTGAATAAAAAATATTATGTGTGACATTTAGCACCTATTTTAAGGTAAAAAAAATCCCAATAAATCAAATAGTTTCCAAATACCAATCAATGTTTAGCATCAGGAAACAAAATAAGTAAATACAATTAAAAGCATCTGTATAAAGTATTTTTGTGTTACTAACATTTAGTCACTTGCAACTTTCACAGTAATTGAACTCATCCAAATAAATGACAGCCAATCATCACATTGGCAATATAGTGGCAACAATAGATTAAGCCCACAGAAAATGAATAAAAACACAGCATTTCCCTATGCTACAAAGGAAAACTAAAAAAACATTAAAACTTTGAAGCCAAGGGCTTAGGAAAGGAGACTTTAATTTATATGTGAATATGGCAACAGCAGATAAAGGAGAAGCTGTGAAAACAAAATTGTTTTGGTATCTGATTGAAGACTAGAAAAAGCGGATGGGAGAGCTATTGTGTATAGACTTTTTTCATACCCTTAACGGCAGGAATGGATTTTTTTTTCAATGCAACCCATTAAAATTATTATTTCACTTGAGATCAAGGAAAAGAAGACTGCATTGACTGAGAAGTGCACTGATCTACAGATACCATCAGTCAATTGCAATTTTAGAAATATTAAAGATTCATTGATATGCACTGGACAGTGGCTTAATACATAAAATGAAGATGAAAAATGGTTGTCATGGGATTTATTTTGTTAAAAAAACACTAGGAAACCCAGGATGAATAAATTATTTTAAGACCGTTTTTTCAAAACTTGAAAATTCAGGTAGTAGAAACTACCAAGGATAATAAGAAAACAACAACAACAATAGTTTGAAAACTAAAACAAGAAAACAGAAGATAATCATTTTTTCAAGTGTTATCTTAAGACTAAAATTCCCAGAATTCCCAGCCACTCTGATCAATATATGGGGATGGCACTTGGTTGGGATAATATACTGTATATGATGAAAACAAAGATAAGAAGACAAGATTAAGAGAAGTAGGTTGAGCCATATTGTATTCAATTGCTTATTCAAAACAGAACAATGAAAACTACATTTTTAGTGTCCTTTTTCAAAGATTTGGAAAAAATATGCGAATATACCTTCAGTCTTTTCCAATTTTTGGAAGTGTTTAGACCATGAATCCAACTAGATTGTGTTGCCACAATTGCTATAGCAGCCATCATTCTGTAATCCTGCAATATTTCATTGGGGGAGACTAACCAGTAGGCAACAGTATTAAATCTGAGAAAAGTGCAAGCTCAAAATAGATAACTTGTTATAGCTCCAAAATTATAGTACCCATCCTGAGGCTGAGGATAAAATAGTAAAACCTTAGAACTGGAGAGGCAGTTTCCTGGTTTAGCCATTTCCCTTAACATTGTTCTACCTCAAAGCCATGTCTTTCCATGTCCTATCTAACAGAATACAGTTCACTGTTATCCTTTGGGTAGACTAACACATTATGATAAGCCATTATTTGTGTAAATACAATCTATAAAATAATTGGTCATAACTGATTCTGCACTTTACGCATGAATCCAATTTTGTCTCGGTGATCACCTTTCCCCCAATATTATTGGAGTCAATAGCTCTTTCTCCTTTACCTGGGAGAAGCTTCTTTTCTAGAGAGGTGAACAGAAAAACAACTGGTCTAAGAACTAAACTGAACTGTACTTAAGTTTCCATCATGCCGTTTATTTGTAAAGCAACATTAAAGGTTTATTCAATGGAACTTCAGCCTGAATTCCCACGGAGCTATCCAAGGTGCTACACAGAACTTGAAAGGAATTAGGACTTGATGGTTGTTAATCAACAATAAACCACTATGGAAATAATGTCAATCTCACACATAATGCAGACCATGGTAACAAATCAAAGCTAATATACAAAGTGATGAAGAGTGCATAGACAACATTTTTATAAAACAAAATAGATTGCGTTGCTATAAGTAGCTGGATATAACCTGTCAACATGCTGTGTATGGATTTACTGAGTAAGGCAGACAGATCAATCAATCACATTTGTTCATACAGAATTAAATTATTCCCCCTCCCCCTTCCAAAAAAATACACAGATAAGCAGCAACTCCATTACAATATCTTCCAAGAACTGGGGAATTTTATTTGTAGCCTACGGCAGAGGTGTCAAACTGGTGGTCCACAGGCTGGATGCATCATGTGTAGGCCATGCCCACCCGAGTTCCGTGAATGGGAAAAACATTGCGAAACATCATGTGATGGCAACATGACACAGCAAGTTTGATACCCAGGGCCTATAGCTATTATGCATACTATAGCCTGGTAAAATTTGAAGTATATTAAATTATTTCAAAGTAAATTTCTTACCGGAGGCTTGTTAAAGCTTTGGAATTTTATGATATGTGACAAAAAAAACTGTAAAGGTCAAGTTCTAGAATATTATTGGAAAGACTGAAGATTGTTAAAAATAAAAGAAAGTTGATTTATTTGATCAAGGTTAAAATAGATAAGTGACTTTTACTAACCCTTGATTGAATTTTGCTGAACAACACTGAAACAATGAGGCCTTAAGAATTTGTTTATAGGCAATGTAATATGGGAAGAAGTGATTGTTGCATATTAAGAGAAGTGTTTATATCTGTTATGGTGAAGAGTGAAGTCAATTCTTTACATGTTTTTTCTTTACTTCGTATATTATTTTTCATTTTTCTTTTAAGTTTGTATTAGTTTTTTTTTAATTATTAATTAAAAACTAATTTCTGATCCATTATGAAGCTCATTAAATATGATGGCCATTCCAAACACCTAGTTCTATCACCAGGATATTTCTTATAAAACAGCAAATTAAAATGTAATCAAGAATATGTGTTAGCCACACACTGCACCATTAAACCACTAAAAACTTACTCTTCCAAGAATTAAATCCAAATCCAGTCCAATAATAAAAAAAATAAATCAAGATCCTTCTGCCAACACACAATAACTCTCTAGAATTTATCTCTGTGTAAACAAAGCAAAAAAAAGAGTACAGGTGCACACTGTTTGCCAACTGCCTTGTTCAGCAACCATTCTAAGTTACAAAAGTGCTGACATAAATAATGTTATGACCAATGCCTATATTTATGATCTTCCCAGAATCCCTCAGTCACATAATTGCCAGCCGGTAGCTGTTATCTGATACCTGATCTTTTGTTTTCCTGCCCCCTTGGAGAGTGGAGTGTTTGGGGAGGAGAAGATAACAAGTGAGTAAGCAAGCACATGATGGGGAATACACATCAAAAGAAATGTGGAAGCTGGGAGTTTTAAGTGTGCTACCCACTCCCCACTGCCTGCCTGCTTATTTTTCTTGCAATCCCCACTTCTCCAATCACTCTGCTCTGAGGAGGTTGGGACTGCCTACAGAGATTCCTTCTTTTTCCTTCCCACCCACCCCCATTTGTTTATGCATTCTTTCTGCCCTGCAGGGGGAGGGGGAAGAATCTCTCCTGTATCTGACCCATTTTTCCCCTGCCCCCCCCCCGAGATTTGAGAAAAAGAGATTACTATATGGATACAGACAATCGAGAATACATGAAGATATCGGCTCCACGTTCTTTTCAATGTGTATTCCTTATTGTGTGCTCACTTGCTCTCTTGCAATCCCTTCCACATCAATGAATGTAAATCAAACATTCTCTTCTTGCTAACTAACTCAATGCGGGGGTGAGCATTCCAAAAGTTGGGGAGGGAAGGCAGGGGAAAGCAAACGCATTCGCAATCATGTGTTTTCCCACCTAGCTGCCACTTCGCCTAATGACAGAGCTATCTCAATGGTGGTCATTAAACGAGAACTACATTTAACAGAGCCCTGGTTAATTATACCCAACTTAATGCCAGGCAACAAAATAAAAATCCAGACATTAATGAAATATTAGTAAAATAGCACTAATAAAAAATAACAAAGGGGAACAAAAATTACCACATATTAGATGCAAGAAAACACTTTGAAATTTGCATTTAGACCAGTGTTTCTCAACCTT
>JANHFM010007910.1:139538-152425 GCA_032468115.1 Grayia smithii | reverse complement strand
AAACTCTTTATTTTAACTGGAAAAGTTGGGGGTCGTCTTATATGCCCAGTCGTCTTATACGCCAGAATATACGGTATTTATTCAGTTTGTATACCACACAACTCCCCACCACTATGTTGAAACACATGACAGGTTTGGAGATACACTTTTAGGTTTAAGCCTGGTATTTGCTTTGCAGTACTGCTTTCTTATTTATTTTTTAAAAGATATTTAGAAATACTGTAGACATCTTTGCAAAATCCAAGGAGCTTGCCAGTTGACCCTGAGTTACCCCAGGAAATGGAGTCTGAAGATTTAATTCACTATGTAAACACAACCATTGCAAAATAAAATATTAATATCAATTCATTTTTTTAAAAAAAGCAATCACAGGCAAAGATCAGAAAGAAGTAGCTGAACATTAACGGAAAATAGTAAGAGAGTAACCATTTAAAAAATTTTGAGCAGAGGTGTCAAACTCAAAGCCTGGGGGTCAGATCCAGCCCTCAGGTGCTTAGATCTGACCCGCAGGGCTTCCCTGCAAACAGTAAAGGACCAGCCCACGGTGCCTCTGCCAGTGAAAATGGAGCTCAGGAGTCCATTTTCACTGGCAGAGCACTTGGGCCCCCAAAGGCATCCCTGACACAAGTGACATTGAGCTGGCCACGCTCACCCCCCCCCAGGGCCCCCCGAAGTCAAACACAACCCTGATGCGGCCCTCAATGAAATCGAGTTTGACACCCCTGCTTTAGAGACAAATCACTATCTCACTATGGTTTGTCAAAATTGACAACAAATCATCCGAGATCAGCTATCTCTATGTCGTTAGAGCAGGACACTTATTTCTTTATGGGAGGTTTAAAGGTAGGACTGGTAAGCAACTGACAAGCCAACATTTCTTAATCCCATTTTTACAGTCCCTCCCCAATACCCTATCCAATCTCCCTGGAACCCAAAGCTTCCTATTTCCATTCCTGCCCTTAAGGCAGAGGGAAAGGCCTTTCTCCTTCTCCTGATATCACCTCATTCTATAACTTTCCAAAATGTCAGAAAACAAAGCTTAGGCTCCCAACCGGAATATATTGCTCACTTCTGTATAACACATGATGATTAGCCTACGTACTTAACAAAGGGAAGTGGGAAGATGGCCTGAAATTTACCTCTCATGTTTTTTCTAGCTCTCTTCAGCTGCTGAACATAAGCAGAGCATTTAGATGTAAGGAAGTGTAGGCAAAGATTAGAGGATGAAACTCCAGGGGAAGAAGTGATAGCAAGAAATGGTATGGCTCTAGCTTCAATCATCTTCAGTACCAGAGACAAATGTGGGTCAATGTAGAAAAATGAGGAAGATTAATGCTATTCCCTCATTTCAGTTCTGTCCATCTTTTTTCCCCCAGAGGGCATGATAACATCATTATCATAACAAGTGGGGATGGAAAGAAAGAATCACCAAGACTTGCATAATACAAGGTAAATTCAGTGAAATTGCCAAGCAGAAATTGCTCATACAAATGTACAAGCTAAGCTGTTCAGGGAGAAAAATTGACAGCCCCTCAGGCACACGTTTGAATTTTATCTTCATCCATGCTAGAGACCTATTTACAATTCTCCCAAGAAACAGATTCCTTCCTAAACCCAAGAATATTTATTTTCCTTGACAAGACCGTAGCCACTGCTTCACCTTCAGAAACAGGTGCTTTTCCTGCTCCAGGGAGTGGCATAAACTCATAAAACATGAGATAATTTTGCCAGTTTTGTTTTACTTGGAATGAAATCCTGATGGATGATAGCCTCATCAGCTAAGCATTCCTCACAGAGGATCAAAGTGCCAGAACTTCGGTAGACTACAACTATGTTCTATGTTATATTGAACATCACTTGGGAGGTTCAATGTAAAAAATAATGGTTTTATATAATAATTATAGCTGGACAAAGCACTGAAAGGGTGTTTTAGTTTGACAACACTTTATCAGAAGCACTTCCTGGAAATATCTTCTCAAAGAAAAGATCCTCCTGCTTCTACAGTGTCAAGAGAAGTTGCCACTTTGTTTTGGCTTATGCTGCTTTCATAAACTCTTCTAGCATTTTTTGTGAGCTACAAAAAATACTAGAGGCAGCTTATGTGTATGTGCAATGCATTGACAAAACCTTCCCTCACTACTGGAAGTGATGGAGGAAGTTCCAATACAGTGTCTTGATGAGGCAAATCCCATTGCCACTATGTCTCAATGCCTCAATGGACTGGACATCCTCTCCAAAAACTGTGATTACCAGACGCAGGTGTAATAATACTGCGGCCATGTATGGTATAACATCAAAATTGTTCCCTATTGCAAACTTAATAAATATGTTCACCAATCTACATGAAGTTATGGACAATTACTACCTAAGATCAAAGTACTTTTAATTAACAGGCCAACATCTTCATCAAATGCCCATACCCAAAATATATTAAGTATTCAAAATGATTCAACAATTTGAATCAATGCTTCCAGTCAGACTGACAAGTCAAATGAATTCAATCATGTAAACTGAGCTAATTTAGTATCTCAAATTAAATCTTGGATAACTGACACATAAATAATAAAAACTACAAGATGTGGACACCTAACTACTGTGATTCTGAAGCATGCTCTCTTCACACCTAAGCACATCCACAAAGCAGACAGAGTTTTATTTTTATAGTACCGTGTTTCCCCAAAAATAAGATGTTGTCTTATATTTTTTTGAACTCCAAAATAAGCTCTTGGCCTTATTTTTGGGGAGGTCTTATTATTTTGGGGCACATGGAGGAAACCAGAGGAAATATTGGGGACTCGCTGGACATGTGTTTAAATATTTTTGAGGAGGGCTCATTTTCAAGGGGGGCTTATTTTAGTGCATGCGCTCAAAAGCCTGATTGGGCTTATTATCAAGGGATGTCTTATTTTAGGGGAAACAGGGTAGATCTTACAGGACTAAAGAGCAGATTCTTCAGTCAACAACTGCTGCCTGCAACTATAGTTGCTGTAGCTTCCTTGACCCAAATATTTTAATTCTGATAAAACTAAACAGAGATCTTTTAGTAAAAACCATTTCAGTGGCCATCAAATAAAATTCTGTTCACTCTAAGATAACATAAACTGTTCTTTGGTGGTTTCTAAAATTATCTTGCAAAGTTTGAGAAAAACCTTATCAGATTATGAAATATCTGTAGCTAAATAGTAGCTAAAATTTTAAAACATGCTAAGGAAAGATTGGTTTGTTGTTAGTGATATTCAATTTCAAAAAAATGAAATTGAGAGGTCAGTTAAAGGACAATTAAATACTTACCCAGTCTCCAGTTAACGTCCTAGATTGTGTTAACTCTGTTCAGATGCTTGGTGGACACTAAAGGAAAGAAAATAAGAGAAAGAATAGAGGATGTTTAGCAATGTTCTTGAAAACAATAGAATTGTGTTCCCACTAGATGTTGTTATACTTTACATGCCTGTCTCCTATTTGTTAAAGATAAATCGCATGCAGTATGTGAGTTCATGTGACTCAAGTATTTTTTTTTTTTATGTTCTGTTAACTATGACTTCCAAAATGTGGTTTCCACAAGTTGTTGTTTTTTTCCAGGAATCCTGGAATGACACAAAAGATTCCCCATTAACACACCTTGGGGTTTTGGTGATGCCAATGCTCAAAACCACTTCAATAGGAAATTATAATGTAACATGAAAATAGGATTAACTGAGTTTTATCTTCTCAAAAACACCGCCTTCCCTTCAAAGAGAAACCACTATCCAACTTCACTTATATGTATGACATGGCAAACCTACTTTGCATCATTCCATTCACTATGACTGTTAATTATAGCACCAGCTAGCAAAGGGACAACCATCCCTGATGTAGAGGACCTAGAATATCTGTCTGTCTTCAGTCATCCCAAGATATTCTTTACCTGATATATAAATCATGTATACATATACAAAAATGTAATGTATATATATAACAGATCCCCTGATAATTCTATCCATTCTATCCACTTTGTCAGCTGCATGCATAAGATAGTTTAAAAACTAGTATTTTCATCTATCCATTCATTTATTACCATGTTCAAATATGACCAATATCCAAAGTATTTTATGGAGGAAACACTAATGTAACACAAGGATACTCACAACAGTATCATGCCTGAATTTTAGCAATCTCCTATTTACTACAGCTTAATACACTTATTGTTATCAGAATTGAAGTAGTATACCCCTGCATTGCATAAAGGCACTCACTATCAGAATTGCTGAAAGAAATGTCATGAGCATTTGTGAGTCCTGCATAAACAATCCCCTTTCAACATATGAGTACTTTTCTAGGCTGGGCAACAAATAGTATATACCACATATTCCAATTTTATGTTCATATGTTACCTTCTCACTATATATATAACTGCATTACTTATGCCAAGTATCCCCCAAGGAGATGCTAGAAAACAACATTTGACCTCTTGTGGGCATTGCAGATTACAACGCAGGAGCCACAAATAATAAATGCTGCAAAAAATGGCTGTAAAATTAGGCATGGTCACGTGATGACCTCCTTAGCGACTATCATGAGTTATGACCATAATTGCAGATTCAATTATGGTTGAATGCCAAGGACTACCTGTAATTTGCATCATTTTCATTGACTGTGTCTCTCATTGATTATATATCTCAGTAACATACCTGATGCTACTATACCTTTTGCTACTATAGCTCTGGTAGCTCTTTGCTACTATACAATATCATGGCTATTTTTTCATTCATCCAACAACATTCAGTACATGCAGTAGTGGGATTCAAATCCCGTCGCTACTGGTTTGCTCGTGGGCGCACACACCTCCCGCCGCCACTACCGGTTCACCTGATCCAGGGAGAACCAGTAGCAACCTACCATTGAGTATATGCTACTGCAGATCCAATGTACTTAATGTGTACTCTTAGAGAAGAACAAACACTGGTAATTACTACAGATGCTGTACAGTTGATGTGTAATGAAGAATGTCCACGTGAACATTTGGAAAAATGAATCCAAAGATCACCTTAACAGCTCTGTTTTACAGCATTATACAGTAGTTTCTATATACCGAAAGCAGCTAAATGTATCACACACTTTTTTAAAAATTTCAAAATTCTGCGTTACTGTAGCACACAATTTACAAACCTAATACTTCAGAAGTCTTGCTTTTACAAAGGGTAAAGGTAATTACTTATTTACCCTGCCTTAATTTTTCTAGCTATGGGGAGTGGCAAAAATGTTCCACGGAACATACTTATAATAATCTCAGTTCTTAGTAAACTGTTTACTAAGCAAGGAATATGTGTATGCAATGTAAAAAGTGTAAACAGAGAATAGTAATTGGATGCTGTCCCAGTGTTATGGATTAAATCTGCTTTACCTCTTTCCTAATATAGCAAATGGGCAGGTACTCAGGGCACTTTAAACCAAAATGTCTAGAACAGTGCTTCACAAACTTTTAAGAATAACAGAATAACAGAGTTGGAAGGGACCTTGGAGGTCTTCTAGTCCAACCCCCTATTCAGGCAGGAAACATTATACCATTTCAGACAAATGGTTGTCCAATCTCTTCTTAAAAACCTCCAGTGTTTTAAACCACCCACTTGCCTTCTGGAGGCAAGTGGTTCCACTGATTCATTGTTCTAATTGTTCAAAAATTTTACCCAGTTATCTTTTTGTGGTCTTCAATAATGTTATTACTCTACAAAAAAAAGAAAAAAATCAGAACCAACCCAAGACTTGTTTTATACAAGTATCTCTGCAATGGAAATCCCAAACTGGATCCTTGATTCACAAACAAGCAATTGCTCCATTATCCCCTGGATACAGTATGCCTAAATTACCACCCCATTTAAGAAACACTGGTCTAGAGGATGGCTTTAAAAAACATATCTTAAGTAGAAAAATACAAAGCAAATCTTGTACCCAGTATCGAATTCTTCACTTGTGCAGAATTTCAGAGTATGCTCGACTTAAAACAGTGGTAGAAATGAAAACAAAAAGAATAAAGGTTGTATCAAACACTAGCAAGGTACAGTGCAAGTCATTATCTGATTGGCAAGCCTAGCAAGTCCTGATATTCCAGTTCTCCTGAGTCTCTACAAGCAAAGCCTGCCAACTGTATTCTAAAAACATAGCAACCTACATTACAAAGACAAGTAAATACATCATTAAAATAGTTCTTCAGCCATGCAACAAGCCACAGAATAACAAAATGCAATCCATCAACCACAGCACTCCCTTAGTATAATATTTACAGGGAAATCAGGAATATAATGATACTTAAACAGGTCACGTATCCAAGGAAATATCTTCATATCTGTGCGAGAGTCCTTTCTCGTATTTTCCTTTGCTTTCCTCTGCTGCTGCTGTCACTTTCTTGAGATTTCTGCTATTTTTGTATTTTGTTGTTATACCGTTTTGAGGATACTGCCAAAAAAGTACTGATAAATCACTGTGGATAAAATAGTTTCAATTTTCTTTCCTGATCAGATTTTACTCAAGCCAATGCTATTCTGCCAGGAGATTATGGGAGTTCAATACATCTGTAAGGGTTCAAGTTGAAAAAGACTGCTATAAATCCATAATCCTTGCCCTGATTGCAATTATGTCTAGCAGTTTTAAACTCAGAAAAGGTCTTGCATATTCAAATAGTGTCTGGAGGACAATAGGTAACAGTAAAGGGATTTAGAAAATTCTTCGCTGCCATTTAGTGGTTGTCTGATTTATGCAGTGTACATGTATCACTTTAAAAAAAAGTTAAAATCTACCTAAAACTTTACTTCTTGACTGATTTGCTTCAATTCCTAAATATGTAGCAGCTTTGAAGCTGAAGCAGCCTTTTCTCTTCTGAAAACAGCCCACAGCAAAGCTAGAAAACATCCTAATGATCATGAATTACCTGCTTACTCCACTTTTTAACAAGACTTAATCAAAGAGCCTCTCTACATGAGCTGAAATTTGAAAATATGTCGTACTAGTAATTTTTTTCACAGTTATTTTTGTTTACATGTTCAGATATGCTCCAATTATTATCCTATGTTTCACTCCTTAAAAATAATTCAATAAATTCAACTCAAAAGGTATCATGCATCCAAATTATACCTGGGCTAAACTTATGTGATTAAACAAATACCAGATTTCATTGCAAATTTCTTTCTCACCTAATAATTTGTTCAAATAGTTTGGGAGTAATTTTCTCGTCATTCCCAAATAATTATAAGATAGAAACTTAAATACAAATACTTTATTATTTAAATAAAGCCAACAAAGTTCTAGTTCTTAGGCAGAAGGAGCACTCATCACAGTATGAACTAATATAGCAGCCAATCACAGGAAATATATAAGGCACTTCCATAATGTAGCTACAGTATAAAACCATCAATATTCTAGGATATAATTACAATCAGAACATATTCTTCCTCTTTGCATTATGTTCCTTCATCAAATGAATTTAGCAAGCGAAAGCTCCTTGGAGCAAGAATGTCAATCAGTAGAGCCTTTTTGGTTGCATCATCAGCATTGAAGACAACACAACCTCCATGACCAAAGATGTTTGCCTGGACCAGGCACTATTAATATGACATCATTTCTTAAAATGAAACTTCAAACATTTCTTGAAACTCTTGTTTCATAACTGATTTGACTTGCACTGATTTGTTACCTTAGATTAATACTGTTTGATTATTGCTTTAATTACATTTTGAGGTTGTCCTTTCTACAACTAATTATCACTGAAAAGATAAATGTCCTTCCATCGCAAGGAAGACAACTACCCACCCTGTGTCTGCTTTTCCAAGTTTCATTGCTTTGAAGGAGAATTATTAAGTAACTCTTGAAGTTGGAAAAACATGGTGAAAGGTTACTCCTACTACTGACAATCACAACAGAGCTATCAGTCCAGCAGTTTTTTTCTCTATACCCACAACTAAACTGCATATCATTACAAAATGAATCCTTAGTATAATAAAGAAAAGAAGTCACTCATTTCCAGAGGGATTTTAGCACCCTGTGATCATAAATTTATGGAAAACAACTCTGGCATTCAAGAATGCTTTATTACAAACCAGAAAATTAGAGGAATTATCTGGAAAAGCTTTGATTTTTTTTTCCTATCATGAACCTGATTTTGAATGTATGGAAGGCAACCCTCATTAATTACACTAAAATTAAATCCCACATTATGGATTTAACTGCCATTGGACCTGAAATTAGTTCCCATTTTATTATAGGATTTGGGAGGGGGGGTGTCTCAAAACAGCATTTTCCCAGATGTTGAAATGTCACAAATTTAGCTTTTGTGTTAAAAACACATAATTTCATATATATCTTAATGTATACCTTAACCTAATCACCACCTAAAATCACTCTATCCAAATGGCCAAGGCAGTAGTGGGATTCAAATCTGGTCGCTCCCGGTTCACTTGTGGGCACACGAGATGCTTCTGCGCGTGCACAGAGATGTCTGGGTGGGTCGGCGGAGCCTCCCGCCACCGCCGCTACCAGTTTACCCGATTCAGGGCAAACCAGTAGCAACCCATCACTGGGCCAAGGTAGTAGGAGGCCTAAACATTTTCTAAGTAAATAATAAACTCAAATGTTAGAAGCACAAAAGTTGAATTTGCTTTATTATTTATTCAAAAATTTGTACTCTTGAGGACAAAGAGACCCAACAAATGGCAAGACATAGCTGCTCTTGTCCATATATGGAAGCTAAGGAAGGCCAGGCCAGGTAAGAATTTGGATGGAATAAATACCCTACTGGAGAACAACTATGCTGAAGAGTACCTATTGTAAGATGAAAGGGCTACATCTGAAGTTTGGAGAGGATAGAAAAGTCACCTGATCTTTGTGATATCCATCCCTTCCATTACCGAAAATGATCATCCAGCTCCTTAAAGAAAGGAAGCACTAAAGCAAAAATGATAAAACCAAAGAGACACCTAAATATAAGCCATTAGAAACAACCCATTTAAAATTGTGCTAAAATTGTGCTAAAATTGCTGCATGAGCTGGTTTTTCTTGCCTTTCAGCCCCTTGAATATTTGTGCCTGAAGTAATAGGACAAGCCCAGAAAGCAAAGCAAAGGAAGATTTTCTTTCAACAGCAGGTGAAATACCCTGAAATGTTGCCCCATCGCCAGCCCCATCCACCAGAGAAGAAAGTATGTGAAAGCATCATTGTTTTTCAGTGGAATTTTCCCAAGAGTAAACTGTGTAGCTGACATTGAAATACAGAATTAGTTCTCTATGGTCAGGACAGCATCATTTGGGGAGTGGGGGGAGATTGAGTGGAGAGACAGGAAAATGGACCAATTGCTCCTTTTATCTTTTCTCAGAATCCTTGTTTGTTTGTTTGTTTGTCACCTTAACGTGGGAAATTATTCAGGAGTTTCCCAATGCAAGCACATTCTGTGCAGTGGTGGGTTGCCCCGGTTCTGTCCGGTTCTTTAGAACTGGTAGTAAAATTGGCAGGAGGCTCCGCCCACCTGCCAGAACATCATAATTGACGATCTGTGCATGCTTCCATTGCAAAGTGGTAATAAAGGTAAATAGAACCCACCCCTGGTTCTGTGCCTATTAGTATGAAAAGGATTCAGCCACCAGGCAATAAAATATACAGAGTTTAGAGCAGGTTTTTTTTTAACTTGGCAACTTTAAGATGTGTGGACTTCAACTCACAGAAGCCAGCTGGGGAATTCTAGAAGTTAAAGTCCACCTATTTTAAAATTGTCAAGATTGTGAAACACTGGATTTACAGGAGGACGATTCATCCTAGATGCCATTGCAACTGGGCCTATCACAAGAATATACATTGACTGTCGGCTGCATTTCTTTACCACAACCAAGCAAGAAGGATACAGCCATTCTTGTCAAAGGGGATATTTTATATGTAAACTCAAGTCTGGATACAACAGTACATTTTTTTTAATATATGCTTCTGATATTTTTCAAACACAGCACTTTTTTTCTTTAACAGATAACCCAAACTACAGAAGCCATTCTTTATTGTCTAAATCACAATTTGCTGAATTCACACTGTAAAACCAAAGTACTACATAATGGCTTAGCACTCTGTTTTCCCTTGTGTGAAATAAATTTCTTTAAGAACACACAGGAGTATTTCCCCATAAATATGCAGTTGGAAAAAGAATCATTCATTTGGGATACAGATATTTTTCTCTCTTTGCATGTCTGAAGTACAACTTTCAGACTTGTGGACTTCAATTCCCAGAACTCCCCAGCCAGAGACCCCCTACTCTAGTTCAACCACATCTAAGCAAGTGTGCCTGCCATGAGATCTGAGAACCCGGGTGGTTTTATTTTTATGATTATTTATCTATTTAATTATTAAATGTGTATAGCTACTCAATTCAAGCTCATGAATCTAGACAGGTAACAATATTTTAAAATAAAATAAAAAACCATGTAACAAACCCTAACAACATAAAGAGCCAAGAAAAAAACAGCAACAGTCAACACAAACAAAATGCAGATATGCCACACATCTGGACTCCTAGGTTCAACCACAAAACTTGGTCTTCAAAAAGTCTGATCTATGGTGACATGATATCTGGGAAGATGTGCACCAGTACAGAAAAGACCCTCTTGCTCTGTCCTGCCAGTTGACTCTAACAGATGGGACTTGGCACATGCTCCTCCTGCTTACTCTTAACAGGATGAGTACTTACAACTGGGAAGAGATAGTTCTGCGAGTAACCTGGTCCAAACAATGAAAAGCCTGAAACGTAATATTCTGTACCCTGAAATGAATGAAAGCACACTGGCAACCAATGCAGTTTGCAGAGTAGATGTATCACATGTGCCAAACTTGTGCAACTGCATTATTTCATCCTGCTCTATGTCAAAGATATGACATAAAGTAGTCCTCAACTTACAACCATTTGTTCAGCAACCATTTGAAAATTCAACAGTGCTGGAAAAAGTGACTTATGACTAATCCTCTCACAATCATCCCAGCATCCCTGCAGTCACATGATAAAAATGTAGGCTCTTGGCAGTGGCATGAATTTATTATGATTGCAGCATCCTAGTCACCTGATCACCATTTGCAATCTTCCCAGGGGTTTCCCCAAAGTTAATGGGGGAAACCAGATTCACTTAATGACCACATGACATTTAATAATCACTTAACAACTATGGTGATTAGCTAAACAACCATGGCAAAAATTTGGCAAGATCACCTCACTTTGCAAGAGAAATTCCAGTCTACATTGTGACCTTAAGTCAAGGACTAGCTGTAGTCTCAGAGGTATGTGAAGAAAATGGCTCTGTCTATCAGTCTTCTTATCTCATTAGACTGGGTGAACAAGTGTCTCTTTCATCACTGTATACCTTGCAATTAACACCACACCTGATTATCTTCCAGGGCTATTATGTTTAGCAGACAGCTCCCTTTGGTAACAGCCAAGATGAGTTGTCTCTGCCACAGAATGACTAATGACATTAATTGTCTAGATTCACACATCTCATGAAACCATGGATTATGTTACCCACAATTTGCTGAAGAAGACCCAGTGGCTGAATTCATATAACATGGTAGGCAAAAAAAGCAAAAGACATTATAACTTGGCACAATATATGAATGAAGAAATTAAGTCAAATCAAGCAGTCAAACTGACCAGTAAATTAAAGTATCCCAGATATTTTAGAATATCCTACTTCAACTCCTCCAATTCAACTGCAATCTTTACTCACATGCACCTAGAGCTTGTAACAGCACAATGTAGAATAAAAAAAATGTTTAAGATGTATAAAAGAGAAAAGAAGCAAGAAAATCGGAAGATACAACACCAGTGAGAGTAAGAGGTCAAAGTCAAGCCACCCTCTAAGTGTTTGTTCTTCCACACATCCTGTATTAGAAGCACCACGAAAGGAAAATCGCTGAAAATCCTGACCAATTTCTTTCTCCCTTAAATTAATCTAATTGTAACCCACCAAGTTAGAGAGCCAGTTTGGTGTAGTAGTTAGAAATCTGGAGACTGAGTTCTAGTCCCTCCTTCGTCACAAAACCATTTGTCATTGGTCATTCAATCATGAGTCATTCAATCTCTCTAAGCCCTAGGCAAGCAATGGCAAACCACTTTTGAAATACTGCCAAGGAAACTATAAAGACTTGTGCAAGCAGTCACCAGGTGTCAACACTGACTTGAACGTGTGTGCACACACTCACAATACCACCAAGCTGTACACAACTATCCAGCTATGTATTATAGCAATCCATGGGCTTTGTCTTCCTGGTTTTGCTGTTTCTCTTGGAATTGCAATCTAAGAGGGATCTGAATTGAGCCCTGGAGAAGCTACTCCAGAAATGTTTGAAATTAGACTTTGTAGGGTAATATGTTTGGACAATATAAAACACAGTTAGAGATGGAAACTGCAAACATCATTCCTGACTAGATCAGCAATTCCATCTTTTGGAAGGAAAATAGTGATTTACAAAATATAAACTAGACAGCGAAAATATTGTTTAGCATATTATTTTATTCTGATTTGCTAGCAAGCATCTACAGTTTTGATGACAGATTTATCAACACTACCAACTATAGCATGAAAGAGAAATGAATGGGAGAATTCTATTAAATTCAAGCCTGATTTTTGAATAAATCTAGCAGTGAAAACATGCTTTGATATTCTCCTTCTATTATAGAGGCAAACAAACTACCTCTAGTCAAGTAATAGATTAAGAGATTAATCCAAAATGGACAAAGTAACAATTCAGATTCTTTAGTTAGTATTTCATCACAAATCCTAAGATTTTTAGCACATTTAGGCAGCCTAATCCCAAAATGTTTTCACACAGGCTGCTTACAGAGCCTGTAAGGCTTATTTTTGTTATTTGTCATAGTGGTTAGGCAGTTTTTGTTT
>JANHFM010007910.1:96478-119268 GCA_032468115.1 Grayia smithii | reverse complement strand
TATTCTATTCTATTCTATTCTATTCTATTCTACTCTATTCTACTCTACTCTACTCTACTCTACTCTACTCTACTCTACTCTATTCTCCTACAGTGCCAGCATAACTTGCGATCCAGCTCTAACATGAATCAAGTGGTTGAATGCATTTCATTAGAAACTTGTTTGGACTTGGAAGAAAAAACAACTTTGTAATGTAGCATGTGGTTGCTACGTGCTGAAATGCAAGTAGTAAAATCAGTTTTCAATCACTGCATTGAATGGATAGAAATCTGATTTACCACTTGCATTTATACATTAGCTTGAGTCATAATGTCAACATTACCAGTCTGAAACTGAAATAAGTGTGCCTGGTGAGAAAGCATAACCCTGGAAAGAAAAGCATTTATTGTTACAAATATAATATAATAATATAAAAGCACTCTGCTTATGAGTTGCAGTTTTCAACTTCACTTCAAGCTCATTATTTGTATTAGCCCCTATTTTTTTTGCATGGAAATATTACCCAGGGTATTAAAAAAAAAAGTAACAGAGGATGTTAGCCTATCAAATTATGGCAGTAGTTGGTATTCCTCTACCCTGAATAGCAAGGAGAACCTCTGTCACCTCACTGGTGGTGTAGCTTTTATAAGGCCAAGCCTTTGTGCCGTATCTAAACAACCTCAGTCAGTTCTGCAGCTGAAAACAATCAGAATAGGGCAGGATTATCTTTTCAATGCACAGCCAGACCTCTGTTTATGATAACACAGTACCTCAATAATAGAAAAGAAATAGAATCATTTTGAGATATAAAACCATAATCAGGAGGATAATATGTAAATGCAGGGTGAAATAGCTTCAATCAAAGCTCTATTGAGAAGCATTACGATAAAAGTTCTTTAGAAGAACAAATGTAGTCATAGTGAGAGTGTCTTTATGTTATTCTTATTAAATTTAAAGAAACGATTCGATCTATCTTAGTCCAATATTCCTGTTGAAATTCTCGAAGACAATTGCCTACATTTTTGCCTTCTCCTGTAGAATATGAGCAGATTGCTTTTGACAAGCCAGTCAAAAAGTTGAAAGTTTGCCAAGGGCATCCCAAAGGGTATAACTGATTCTCAGCTAGTGTCTAATCTCAAAAACTGTTTCCCCACTCTGCTTTAGCCTTGGAAGAATAAGAAGAAAAAAAGCACCACTCTGGATCACAGAAGTCAAATCCAAGCTGTTATTAATCTGCACGCAGGGGTGAAATACTACCAGTTTGGACTGGTTTAGCCTAACAGGTAGTGGCGGCAGCACGAGGTCCACCCACCCGCCCAGACATCGTAACCTGTTTTTGACCCTCTGCACATGCGCAGAAGGCTTTGCACAAGTGCAGAGGGTCCAAAATTGCATGTGACACGTGTGCACGTCTGAACTGGTAAGGAAGGTAAGTAGATTTCACTCCTGTCTGCACGCTATAATAGATTTCTCCAGAAAGAAATGTGATCAGTATACAACAATATGGTAAATTAAGCAGAGTAAATTGGAACAAATCTATTATTTTTTCAATATGCAATAACATTTCTAGAGAAATGCATAATTTTTTTTTCAGTTTTATTCAAATTCTATAAAATATTCCTAAGAAAATATTCCTTTAGTTGTTTTGAATATCTGTGAATTTATGGAGAATAATAAATTGTACAAAAATTACTATTAAAAACAATACATGGGAGAATGTTGTGCCAATTCCACTTACATATTTTAAACAAGTTGTAAGTTAATGTTTAAATTTGTACCCTGTTTTCCCGAAAATAAGATCCAACTGGAAAATAAGGCCTAGTGTGATTTTTCAGGATGCTCATAATATAAGCCCTACCCCAAACAGCCCCAGTTAAAATCATCAGCAAATGGAAGCATTTAGTACTGTATTTCCCTCAAAATAAGACCTAACCAGAAAATAAGCCATAATGCATCTTTGGGAGCAAAAATTAATATAAGACCTAGTCTTATCTTGGGGAAAACAGAGTAGGTAACAGGCAAATTCAAGAGTTTTTCTGTCATCAGAGTAATGACATGTAAAAACAAGAGACATTAATTTTCCTCATTTTCAGTTATATCACTGGATTTATTGTTAATTTCACTTTGGCCCTGACATGAAAATAATATTGATTTAATCAATTATAGGCCCATTTGAAGGGCAGTAATTTGACACATTTAGAAGCTTTTGTTTCAAAATATAAGAAAACCCTCTTTCCAACATTGAAGACAGTTATATTTGGGCAATACTAGAAAAGAAATAAATTGGAACCTTTGCTCTCAAGAAAAACTGACCCTTTAAAAAAAATAATGGCTAAAAATAAAACTACTCTTAATCAGCTAGTTAGAAATGATTGCTTTAAAGGTCTTGAAAGTTTACAAGAAGAAAAAACATCTGCCAAAAATAATTAAATTGCAGTATACCCATCTAAAGCATTTGTTATGATTGCTTGGCTAAGACACATTGGCTCACCCTGTGATTTTGAATGGTAAGCTTTTTTAAGAAGCTAAATCAACAACTCAGTTTTATTGACAATTTAAAGAAGACACTAAAATAAATGTCAACAATTTAGAAACGGAATAGAGAATTGTAGTTTCCAAAATGACATGATCTCAAGCTTCAGGACATACTAAATATGTTTCTCAAGAAACATTAAATGTTTTTCTTATGATCTTGAAATGAAGGTTAATACATTAAACAATTCTTTTTCAGATTTATTGGCCTTCTTAATGGGTGCTCAAAAAAGATTAATTGTCAATCTTTTTTACATTAGAGACATAATAAATGTAAAGTTATGACAATTCACATACTTTGGTCCCTTGTTAGCTTTTTATTGGTTGGATAGTCTTATTATTATAAACCACAGCTATTGCAAATTAATATTTAAACATGTTAATATGTTGCTCAGTTATATTCTAAACATCTGGAATTGGTCTATTTATAAAGGTCTTTTGACCTACTGTGTTTAGTTTGTTGCCAAAAAGGATCCTGATTTGTTCTGGTACTTATGTACCATTTACCAAAAGTTAGCTTGATGATGCAATCTGTCACATGTCTTTGAAATGTCTTCCTATAAGTATAGTTAAAACACTGGACAACATGATCCTGTGTGGTAAATATTCCATTCGTTGTTTAAAAACTGAGTTGTAATCATTTTACTGTATTGCCATTTTGATTTAATTTTGATTTATCAATATGGTTGAAAGGGAATTTGGAGATCTTCTAGTTCAAACCCCTGCTCAAGCAAGAGACCCTATTTCATTCTGGACAAATGGCTATCCAGACTCTCCTTGTAAACCTCCAGTGATGGAACATTTATAACTGTATAATTTGCAACCACATATTTAGCTTTTATTTTTAGTTCCTAGAAAGATTTTTTTTAATCTGAACTAATTAGTAATTGAAAGACAGGAATGCCAACCAATCAATGTTCACTCTTGTGAACTCAGTGTATCCATTGAGTATGCCATCTCCAAAGCTTTCAATGCTCTGTAAGTTATGTAACAACCCTCCCCATTTCCTTCATATAAAAGAGATGCACATGCAGTTTTATCATCCCTGCACAGACTGTGTATGCACACATGCTCAAGACATATTTTTATGACTGCAAACCTTTGCCAGGACCATATTATTTTGGTGGTTTATAAATGAAATTAATACTTTTTTGACGTTAGAATGTGTACATTTGTCTAATGATTAGTAAAACAATCTACTTAATAGGTTGCTATGGGAATGGATGTACTGTAGTTTCAAAGGAAGACTGACTTCAAAAACTATTGACCACTACATCAAGAAACTTCAAAAGCCTTCAGTTCACCATGATTTACCACAATGCACATTTGTAGAATAAACACTGAAATTGAGTTCTAGAGAAATTTGTGTTATCCCAGCAAATCCCATATTGGATGGCACCCAAAATATGTGAGAATTGCATTCTAGCAAAATTGCATTTGATGGTTTTTCCTTTGTTGACCTGAATATTGTTCTGCAATGCTGGCCTAGTTAAAAAGTGGAGGCAGGAGAGCAGACTAAGCAGTCCCCGCAGTGAGAAACACAAAACACTCACAAATACAGGGTTTCATCCACCCTGAGAAAATTTAAAAAATGTAAATTAGTTTTCTGGGAGTGGCAGAGTTTAAAAATGTGCATCATTTTGCTGCTTATTTGTAGACAGGATTATGCAATTGACTATAGCAGAAGAGAGAAGGAAAAATAGCATCCACATGTTATTCACGTTATAAATAAGAATAGATAGCTATTTTAAAAACACAGGAGCACCCTTAATTTAAAGGCTTCCAAAATGTGGAAGGTTGTGAGATACCAAGATCAATTGGGCAAATTGATGAAGCTGAGAGCAAAGGAAAATCTTTTGACAATACTGAAGTCTAAAATCCATTATATGGTCACAGTCTTAAGATGAAATGTAGGAGCCATTCTTTGGTGAAATTGAGTGACTGGTTGGGAATTTTGGTACATGTAATCAAATGAATCTTGGGGTACCAACTAGGGCAGGCTGCCATAATTGTATGTTGATATTTAGGTAGGGTAACAGCCACCTCTTCAAGACCAACCCAGTTAACATACTTCATTTTCAATGTTTAGGGTTTGGGAATAGCCCGCATTATTTTGTTGTACAGCCCCTCTTCTAGATCAAAGGTTTCCAAAATTCTGTGCCATATAGAAATTGAGCTTGAAAAACTAACCGCTGAACCTATTCTCCTGCAAATCCCAATACCAATTACAGAGCAGGATGTCTGCTATATCCAACAATGATTTACTGCTCTAGCCTTCTGCTTTCAATCAACTTCTGTGGTGGATCTTTTGGCTTTCCATTCATACCAGGTATTACAGATTCGTTATAAACTATCTAGAGGCCGTTGACAGGATCAATGAACGAAAACTACATCTAACACAGAGATATTGACAGAAATACTCATCATCAGGGAGTCCTGTTTGTCTGTACCTAACCTATTGCAGTTCTTAACATGCCTCTTTCTTTTTGGAGAACCTATGTCTTTAGGCATAGCTCTTTCTTAGAGGCATCTGCAGGTTAGAAGCTTTTATCAAAATGACGGAAGGAGCACTGTCCCATCACAATGCAAGTTCTACCCCTTTTGTATGTGAGTGCAGCATCATGGTGTCTTTTCTCATTCTTCTGCAGCTTTGCACCAAAAGTAATTGAATTATTTACTGATTTAGAGAGGCGGCAGTATTTGAGGAAAAGTCCTCCTATATTTTCTCCTTGTTACTTTTGCTCCTGGTATTTCTACATGATATCTCTATTTAATCTATGGGGACTTCATGTCCGTTGAGGGCAACTGGTTATTTTGAGAACCTTTGGCTTTGTTTGTTCAAGATAGGAGGCAATCCTGTAACAGACTTTTGTCCCTCTGTAAGAGGAGACCCTTTGTTTAACTATTCCTAGTTGGAAAATGGAGGAAAGAGAAAGTAGTCATTCATCCTGACAGACATATTTTATATGTCTTGCAGCACAAAGCTACCATAGTCAAAACAAAATCCAATCAAGGATATCAAGTTCTTAGTGCTGCTCTACATGCCCCTGTAAATCTTGTACTCCCTAAAGGTTTTTGATAAGTAGCCTTAACTTGATGTCATCCATATGTGTTGAGAGTTGGAATTGCACTTTCCCAAATTCTAAGCCAAATGCCATTCTGCTTGGGAAGGATTCTTAGACCTCAACCTTAACATGACACTAGAGCAATCTTTCAGACCTCAGGGACCACTAAATTCACAATTTTAAATCCTGCGGACCACTAATATGATTTTTTTAAAAAGATAATAGTACTTATATCACGGTTCCAGAAAACCTTCGCCGAAAGAAAACTCCTTCACGATCATCTCTCAAAAAGTTCTTTTATTCGGAGAAGTAAACTGGCACATTCTGAGAGTTCTGGGTGTTCCCTCAGGATATCAAAAAACCCCAAACTCCTCTAATGGTCACAAGGTCCAATCATCGTATAGTCCCTCTTGACACCACTCCTCCTCCAGATGTCGACTTGGCCTGACCTTCACCGTCTTACATAATACTATTGTGGCTAATATCTCCTTCTCCCAATTTCCCCCTCCCACTTTCCCACAGTTTAGAAAATGGCAGTTTGGAAGCCATCTAATAAGGCTTCCAAGTCTGACAACTTAGTGCAATATAAAAAATGCAAATAATTTTTCTGCAGACCACCAAAATTTTCTCGTGAACCACCAGTGGTCCGCAGACCATTGATTGGTGGCCACTGTACTAGAGGATATCAAATTGGAAATGATTGCAACTATATTCTATATCAGGAGTGTCAAACTGGCAGCCCACAGGCTGGATGTGTCACGCACAGGCCATGCCTACCCCGGCTCCATAAAGGCAAAAAATGTTGTGATACATCACGTGACGCGATTGAGTTTGACATCCGTGTTCTAACTAGTCTCCCCATGTTGAGAGTGAGAGAGGGATGGTAATGCAATTCCAGTTAAATAAGATGAATACAAAATATCATTTCTGAGTGTGCAAAGTATATTGAGCCACAAACTAACCAAATAGTGGTGTCACACAATACATTAAGCCACACTTTCTCATACACTCAAATAAAACTATTCAAGCTTTGCATGTTAGGTCCCACAAAGACTATAACCTTTTAATTGACCTTGCTAAACAAATATCATTAGACCAGACCCACTAAAATTATTACTCTAACTTCAACTGAGATTATATACTCTAGCCTTTTAAAAAATTGGAACTCTTACCTTTTCTCTGAAGCCACGTTTTAGTTTTAGTTCTCTTGTTCTCCATTGTATATATACATGCACTTATCACTTGTCTACAGGTAAGCATCCATTAGCCTGCTTGGAAATGAGGTGCAGAAAAACAAAGTACCCATTGTTTTTTTAAAAATACAAATATAAGTGCTACTGCAAAGACAGCTTGTAGTTCCAGTTCTTCTCTGCTTATATTAATTTTATGTGGTCACTTGGTCATATGATCGGCTGGTCACATCCTGCTAATGTATCCTAATAAAGAGATAAATAATGCCATCATTGGTCACTCAATTGATCCAACTCCTTACAGGCTTGTAGGCTGGTTTCAAATTGATATGTTTGTTGATTGACCCATTCATTGAATGAGTTTGATGAATTCATGTGTATGGGGTGGGTTGGCATGACCAATGATTTTTGTTCCATCCCAGTTGAACTGATGTTGCTTAATGTCAATGTGAGTCAAGATCAAAGATTTGTGGTTGTGTTGGTTGACTGCTAATCAGTGTTCATGAATTCTTGTTTTCAGTTGTCATCCTGTTTGCCTAATGTAGAATTGGTGTTGCATTTGATCTTATAGATTATGTTGCTGTTCTCTTCTTTCTGTACTCTGTCCTTGGTTCTAGACAGCTCTTGTCGGAGTGTTGATGTTGGTTTGTGGGCCACCATTATTCCCAGATAAATTTTAGTTTGTCAACTGCATTTAAAAGACCTATATTAATCTGAAGCAAAAACTAAGCTATCTTCATCATTGGTAAGCATCACTTTAAGATCACACTAGCACTATAGGTAGTTCTTGACTTATGACTGGCCACTTAGCAATCATTCAAAGTTATTATGTACCCCAAAAATGGTACTTCTGATTGAGATTCCAATTTTGGGAGCTCAGCAACTGACCCACATTTATGGACATCAAGTGGTAGATGACAACAATTTACAATAGGCTTTTTGCCATAAACCAGGATTTACTTCCTACTTCCTTCAAAAAACACCCATTGAGGACAATGGGTTCACATAATAACCATAATATTTGCTTAATAACCATGACAAAAAAATGACATAAAATCAGACCGGTCATGTGATGACCTACTTAATGAGTGGCGTATATTATGACCATAATTTCAGGATCAATTACTGACCTAAGTTGAGGACTACCACTACATTATGTGCATCTGATGTAAAGCTGGAATAAGAGGCAAGCAACAGAAAACATGGAAATGAAAGAGTGTCTTGATATTATGTTTAGATTTTGTGGCTCAGAACAAATGATTCTTAGCATCATCCAGCCCCCTCTATAGTAATATAAAGTCTGTCCATGTTAATGATATATCACCACTATAGTCACTGAATGGCTTTATTGGAGAAAGTCTTAGCGTCTTGTAAAGAATACACTTTTGCTTAGTAAAGAATAGACAAAAGAAGGTATATTCTTTCCAATCAGACTCCTTTTCTTGACTGATTTCCACTTAGGCCATCAGTTAAACCAGATTTGAGTTATTCTAAAATTATGACTTGATCTGAACAATCATTCATGTGTGGCTGCTTAAACAAGACTTGTACATTCTAGTCTAAAGAATTATCTTTTGAAAAGTAGCAATTGTATTTAATTTTGGCTTATTAGAAAGAATTAAAATTATTTATATTAATTCAATGCATTACATTTTATGTCTATGGAGATTTTCAATCATCCAGTTATGGTTGTCCCAAAGGTACTTTTCCAAAAAGCAACTGGATAGCCTTGGGTTTTTCCTTCTCTTGAAAACATTTCACTTCTCATCCAAGAAGCTTTTTCAGCTCTAACCAAATGGTAGGGAATGGAAGGATTTATATTTTTTTCAATCATCTGGTTGTTAACACTCAGAAGGTAGGTCATTAGCTCTCTGAGTCGTTGAGGCCACTTGGGGGTTTATCTGTACCTTCAGACTCACCTGAATCAGAATAGGTGTGTGGAACCTTCTTGGAACTGCTGAAAGGACTGTGTTATAAATAGGAAATAGGTGGTGTCATATCTCTCCCCCTCTGTTGAAGAGAAGGCAGTTCAGTTTTAACATAGATGGCCTCTCAAGGACTACTGGTTTGAAAGACGGGTCAAAGAGTCAATCTATGTTAAAATTGAATAGCCCTCTTGCAATTATAGCTTTGATGATTAGACAGAATAGAAAGAAGAGAGACATAATGTAACATAATGAGACAATAAATAAGAGAGAGGTTAACATATAACACAAATTGTATTTATAGCTGTGACAAATATCAGAAGCTGCTTTTTGTATCTTTACATCTCATTTTTTTAACTTCTCTTTTCTTATGCACTTTTAACTTTTTCAGTTCTTTTTTTATTTGCTCTGTTCTAATTTAGTTTGTATTGGTTCGTATTGTTCTTAAAGGTTTTAATTAAAATTCCCATGCTCAATATAGAATGGTTACACCGAAATGTTTTCTTACAGATTTATCAGGAAAAAAAAATAGTTTTCTGCAGGATTTCTGTAGACTCACAATGTTAAGATATACAGTATATGTTTGCATTCATATTATTGTATTGTTCCTTTCTTGGGAATAGTGATTTAGTTTCCTCTGCCCTATGCTCACCTCATAATAACTGACATGATGAAAAGTAGCTTTGAGACAAACAATTTAATTGTTCTGTCTTCACAACAAATATGTTTAGATGTACTGAGTTGTACTGAGGACAAAAATCATTTGAAACATTTGCAGGAAACAATCAAGAGAACCGATTGACCCAGACAAGGAAAATATTCATCAAACAAAAGGCTGTTTGGCAAACAGTCTGGCTTGTCTTCCCAGCAATCAAAAAGAATTTCATCAAGAGAGAGAGAAAGACACATATTCTTTCCATACATCACAAAACAAGGCATTCTGTATTTCACATTTTTATAGATTTTGTGCTCATGAATATGTAAACAAGAAAATCAAAACTGAATTTAACCAATTACTGATGCTGTGCTATTAGGTAAAAAAAAATCACTATGAAAGATTGATGTTTTTGCATATTACATGAAGAATAACTTTGTCTGAACGTGATTACCTATTATGCAATTTCTTATGAAAGGAGAACCACAAATAGTGAGACCAGTCTTGAG
Organism: Grayia smithii; assembly: GCA_032468115.1. NCBI lineage: Eukaryota > Metazoa > Chordata > Lepidosauria > Squamata > Grayiidae > Grayia > Grayia smithii. Next base: position 109,413 of record JANHFM010007910.1, on the reverse strand, counting down.
TGATGCAACTGTTTACTTTAATGTAAATGAATGCAAATCAGAAGATGGGAATGAATAATGCACCCAAATGTCAAATTATACCTTCAGAAAATATACACAATACCAGTAGATACATGCCAATTTTACCCTCCTCCTCCATACAGTCATTTTAATCTAAGTGGTTACATGGGTTTTAGGCTCTGTTGTTCTCCCACATTCCTGTGCCAAATATGAGTATTTGGTAAAATACTATTTAGGATCCTCCTTATAGCTTTTGAACATCAAATTATCATTAATGATTTAGCTTTAATTCCTGTACTACCAAGGTTAGGATAAATAGTTCTATTTGGGACTCTATTTTTTCGATTAATTCTTCCAGGTTTACTTTGAAAGAAAAAGGTCAAAGCACTTCTCAGTATTTTTATTAGTATTATTATTTATGGTGCTATCAACCATTTGCCCAAAAGCCCTTAAAACTTTTTACTCTCTTATCATTTCACAGCTGAAAATAGAGATGTGCTTTTAGTGTCCATGTTCTCATTTCACACAGCACTGATTGAACACCTTCCTCTTCAAGGATCTCCCATCTGTTGGACATTCATTCATTTTTATAGCTACTGATATCATCTTTGTAACACTGAATGGCTCACACAATTTAAAAAAAACCAAATAACATAACCAATAATCAAAATTAAAAAAATCAGTAAAAACACAATAATCTCTTTAAAACTAAATTAGAAACCCAATTAGAAACCTAAATTACAACTGAGAAACAGAAAAAGCAGGCAAATGGAAGTCATGGATTAATCAATACAACAATATTAAGGCCAGCAGAGTAATCTATTTTCTGGGGGGGGGGGGGGAGAGGGAGGAGGAATGTTCCAAAGGGTGAGTGCTGAGGAAGAAAAGGCATGTGCGCAGGGGTGAAATCCAGCTGGTTCTGACAGGTTCTGAAGAATCAGTAGCGGAAATTTTGAACAGTTCAGAGAACCTGCAGTAGAAGTTTTGAATAGTTCAGAGAAAATGGCAAATACCACTTCTGGCTGGCCCCAGAGTGGGGTGAGAATGGATATTTTGCAATATCCTTCCCCCAGGAGTGGGAGGGAATGGAGATTTTGTAATATCCTTCCCCTGCCATGCCCACCAAGCTATAACACGCCTACCAAGCCATGCCCACAGAACCGGTAGTAAAAAAAATTGGATTTCACCCCTGATCTATATGTGACTGTTCTGCAAGAATGAGGAACAGGATTATGCTTAGGTATGCTTCTGAGATTACTACTATCTCAAGCAAGGCCCAGAAGCCTATCCAGTAAACAGGAAAATGGCAGGCCTCAATGGCATTCCAACTGGATGTCTTTTCCTGCCAACATGGGAGAATGATATCTCTTTCAGAAAGGAAAAATGCATAACTCAAGCCCTGTAATCTCGTACAGATGTTCTGTTATACTTAATGTAACTGAGCCATGATGGCATAGTGATTAGTATGCAGAATGCATTATTGCAGGCTAACTCTGCCAACTGCCAGCAGTTCGATCCTGACGGGCTCAAGGTTGACTCAGCCTTCCATCCTTCCAAGATTGGTAAAATGAGGACCCAGATTATTGGGTGCAATATGATGACTCTGTAAACTGTTTACAGAGGACTGTAAAGCACTGTGAAGCGGAATATAAGTCTAAGTGCTAGTGCTATTGCTAATATAATTTTCATAACCTTATTGTTTTTGCAGGCTCCAATTTTGATACACCCCAGTAAAAAAATATTTCAGGTTAATAAGAGAACAATCATAACAATCTGTCAGTTATATTAGATTAGTTTATATTCTATCTTTATAAAATTAACAAAGCAGTCCTTTAGAAAAGATCTAGATTAGAAAGTTTGAAAGTGTTATTTTATTCAAAATTCTGTCTGTTTTGAATATGTTCTAAAGTCTGCCACTATAGTCATTGTCTCTGTAGGGAGCATCCTTAGATTCACATAAGTAGCCCTATTCAATCACCACTGGCAAGAAAGGATATAAAATACAACATCTGCTGCTTTCAAACATCAAGTATTTAGAGTTAATATGAGACTAAATCAACTTATCTTTCTGGCCCCTTCCCAAATTGATTCAAAATGAGAGAACAGCCTAGATTTTCAGATTACATCAGTGGTGGGTTTCAAAATTTTTACTACCAGTTCTATGGGTGTGGCTTGGTGGGCGTGACATGGCTTGGTGGGAATGGCAGGGGAAGGATACTGTAAAATCTCCATTTCCACCCCACTCCAGGGGAATGGTACTGCAAAATCCCCATTTCCTCCTGATCAGCTGGGACTTCGGAGGAAGAGAATAGATGGGGGCAGGGCCAGTCAGAGGTGGCATTTACTGGTTCTCTGAACTATTCAAAATTTCCGCTACTGGTTCTACAGAATTGGTCAGAACCTGCTGAAACCCTGCAAGAATATTCCATCCAAACAGAAAAAGAAAATGTTTTTCCTTGGAAGTTTACAAACATATCCCATGTTACCTAAAGGAGTCCTGCCTCAAACGTTTAGAATGAGAGATCAAGTAATTCATTCATGCATATGTGTGTACAGTGTGTACAAAATTGATAATATGCTTTGTTCAGTCCATGGAATAAACACAATGTGGCACTGGGGTTTGACTAAATCATAGCATGCATGAACCTCTTGTTTCTTCCAAATTTCAACCAAGGCCAAATTTTAAATGGATCTGGTGTGGCAAGTAGAACAAGATGGCTTCAATTGTCCTCTCTTTCCCAGCTTTCTCCATGTGGTTATATGCCAGCCCACAAACCTATTAGTTGCATTTCCCTTTCTTCCCGTTTACTGTTGCTGCCATTTTTAAATTCAAGTGTACCAGAACTAAACACCCTGCATTCCACCATCTCTTCTCCTAATTGTCCAATGTCTTTGTTACTCCTCCCTGATCTCCCAACTGTTCCAATTTAATTTGATTTCATAGCATGTTGCAAACCAACCAGCCTATCTGCTCCTCCCAACAATGTCTCAATTACTTTGTTCCTCTTCTTTTATTTTGCTGTGTGCTGCCAGTTCTTCACTATCTCCTGTTAAGGGACATCTTTGCCTAGATGCAAAACCAACAGTTTGGGTCTGGATAGCAAACATGTGCTTTGGTTTGGACATGGGTTGCCTGAACTTGGTTGTTTGATGCAAGAAATGATTTATGTACAGAATGTCTTGCAGTACCCTAATACTATAGTATATTCAGTATACTATAGAGTAATAGTGTTTGAGTATTACTTGCTTATACTCATTGTTATGTGGTATGTGTACATAGAACATAGGCAATATATTAGAATGAAGAAAAAATAGGCACTGATAATGCAGAAAAATACTATTTTAATTATTTTTGTAGTCCTCCCTGCTTGGCTGTTATGTCCAAAGCTTGATCTCTGTCCATTCAAACAATGGCACCCACAAATCATTCCTAGTCTACATTCAAAAGATGAAAACAATTTGTAGTGATCTATCTGACTGTTCAGTCTTCTCATTCATTTCCTGACTTATCAACTGAGCGTTTATGCTCATTGACTGACCCTTTTACAGTTGTATAAAATTTTCGCTCTATAATAATGTTCTCAAACACTCAGATGCATTTCATGGCAAAATCCATTGCAAAATGCTTCCCTAATCAGAGGCATCAATTCCCATGACACCAATACCATTAAATGAGCACACTATTACAGTGCGCCTGAAAGGGTCAAAAGGAAAATAAATAAATAAAATACAATTAAAATTGGAAGAGCTGTCTCCACAGCAACAGGAAAAAACAGAAAATTGTGAAAGTCATAAGGTTCTGTCAACTATTCATTGGTGAATTAGGCTCCTATACTTTGGCGTCCTTCTTAAGAAACCAAATCTACTATATAATAGAAGGCAACACAATTCAGTATTGTAATGATTGCTCTGATTTCCAATCCATTTTTGAGCCTTGCTGATTACAACATTTAAATCCTGTATATCTGAAAGAATTATGAAAACAACTGAGACACACTCATAGTTATGAGTTTAGCTATTAGTTTCATAACTTGCCAAATCCTAAGGATGAAGGAAAAAATTATTACTAGGAATTCTATGTAGTCTTTTCTGTGAGAATATACCAAATCATCAATGCCTTTTTTTGTTGATCCAGCTCTTTGGCCTACCAAACCATTACTTAACACCACGTTCTCCAGATACATTGAAACTAAATTCTCGTATATCGATAGCTTTTGCAGGATCTCCTATAGCATTTGCAGCTTTTGCGGCCTTGACATATTACCTCTTCTAATTTTTCTTTGTTGAGTTTTGTAAAAAATGATTTATGTTGTTTTGTTATTGCTTTATTGTGTGGCCCACAATCCAGTTACTCTACCGATTGCTTGTTTCTCCAGATTTTGCAATTAAATTTTCAACCTAAAACTCTTTCTGAAATAGATAAAAAATCCATATTTTATAATAATATGTGTAAAATATATTTAACTTCAAATGTACGGAGTCATTTATGGCTTAGTACAATAGCTAAATATAATGCATATAATGCCTCAACTGATCAAAGCAATCGAACAAGTGTGAACAGAAGTAAAGCTGGTTACAGGCTTAAAAATAATTTGATCTGTTCCTGAAAGTAGCCAGCATAACTAAAACCTGCACAATGCACTTTCTTTCCTTTTTTAAAAAGCTATTCTTCAAGGACTCACTGTAAGAGCCCATGATTTATGCATACTCCAAAAGCTTGGAACAAAACACTTTGACTGTTAGGCTGAAAGCAAAGCTGGACATTTCTGCCTGATACTTGGGAGATACAAGTCAACTCACAGATAAATTTTGTGAGGACTCTTATTCCAGTCATGCCTTCCTTTCCTAATTTCCCTTTTCACTGTTTTGTCTTCTTCACCTTTTCCTTGGGGAACAGCGTGATTGATAGCCTAATCCAATGACTGTATTACAGCAGCTTCAAGTTGGATTCTTTTCTTTATCATTAGCAGTTAGCCTATGGTTAAATTCACAGCACACTGCTTGGTACAACCCCTGAGATTTAAGGTTCTGGCCTTTTAGAAAATATTTAACATAAAATTGAAATCTTGACATACTCAGAACTCAGTTCTCGCTAAGAATTCTTTAATTAATTCAATGTACGGTGCCATTGTTACATATAATACTGTACAACAGTGAGCTACATCCAAAGACTCGAAAAGAAGTCTTGTCACTAAGGCACAGCCTGGCAACATCTACATCTAAAGATCTATTTTCCTCCAAGCAATATATGAATTTAAATATTTAAATAAATTTATAAAAAACGTGCAGGAGAGAAAAATACTCTAATGAAAACAACAGATTTCTACTCTATTGGAAATAATGGCATTTGTGAAGGCAATTGAAGACTAAGTCCCCAATAAGCAAACAGACAATTAATTTGAGTCCTGCATGCTTAAAAATATGATGTGGAAGAATTCCTTTGGAAGATAGATAAGCATAGTATTTCATTGCTATTCATGAAAGAAGCTGTTTTCTCTCTCTCTCTCTCTCTCTCTTTTATATAAGGTTGGAGGAAAAGATGCAGCTGTTTGACAAAGTCAACTTGTTAAAGTTTAATGTGCCTCTTAAAGCATCTGGAACTTTTTCTCTTCCTCTCCAGGCTGGCCTGACAGCCTGAAAAAAACAACAACAGAGGCTGCTTTAATGAATGGCAAAGAAGTGCTGTGTTCGCACAAGCTTTGAAGCACTTTTCTCAAATTGTCTTCACACAGATAATAATATCCTGGATCATATAACAGATCAAGGATTAACCTGGTATGTATGACATAAACTTGCCAGATAAAAAAAAGGCATTACATGGGTTCATCTGCTGCCAGCTGGGAATTCTGCATAGGTGGGATGCACGCCTACTACCTGGACAAGTAGAATTAACATTTTCCTTGGCTGGGATCAGTTCCTAACAACTCCATGGACACGTAATTGTAGTGTTTTTGGCAGTGTATTTCTCACATTGTTTCCTAGTGGAATCCCTAACTTAGACTATTTTGAAAACATCAAGGTGTTTTTGGTCATGAAATACTTAAATATTCTTATTGCAACTGCCTTGAGAGGAGAAGCTCAGGATTTCATGGCCACTGCAAGTTTCACCCATTTAAAAAAGGACCATGAAGTAGATCACATCTTCCATTCATTTTATCATGTAGGGGTGGAATTCTTAAGGTAAATTGAGCATTTGTCTCATGGCCAGAATTCCTCTTGGTGAAGGTTAGGTTAACATAGCTAACCCTGGTTTAGAAGGTATGGTTCTGCTCAGTGGTGGGATTCAAAATGTTTTACTACTGGTTCTGTGGGCTTGGCTTGGCTTGGTGGTTGTGGCTTGGTGGGCATGGCAGGGGAAGGATACTGTAAAATCTCCATTTCTTTCTGATCAGCTGGGACTCGGGAGACAGAGAATAGATGGGAGCAGGGCCAGTCAGAGGTGGTATATACCGGTTCTCCAAACTACTCAAATTTTCTGCTACTGGTTCTCCAGAACTGGTCAGAACCTGATGAATACCACCTCTGCCCTGAACTCAAGAGATACAACTCTGGAAGGCAAGGAACTCCTGGACAAAATCAGTGCTAATCTATAGAAATCAATCAATCAATCAATCAATCAGAATAGAGATGGAAGCAGTGGTGGGTTGCCCCCGGTTCGGTCCGGTTCGCGCGAATAGGTAGCGGTGACGCTGTGATGTCACCGAACCGGTTCGCAGCGTCCCGGACCCGGGCCCACCCGCGCGCCCCAACTCACCTTTTTTTAAAAAAATCGCCGAAATTAGCTCTCTGCGCATGCGCAGAGCGCTTTTTCAGTGCTTTTTCAGAAATTAAACTTTCTGCGCATGCGTGGTAACACGGTTTACGTGCGCGCGCGAAGCAAACGTGTGCGCGCAAAGAGAACCGGTAGCGAAGGTGGGTAGAACCCACCCCTGCTCACACACCCCACACACACCCAGGAGTCTCCACATGGCCCGTTTTGGATGTGAGGTAAGTGCAGGGCCCGTGCAGAGGCTCTGGGAGGGTGAAAAATGGGCCTACTGGAAGCCTGGAAACAGACCCATTTCCAGCCTCCTGAGGGCCTCCGGTGCTCAGGGAAGGACATTTCACCCTACTGGAGGCTTGAGGAAAGCCTCTGGAGCCTCGGAGGACAAAAAAACTGGCCTACCGGAAGTAACAGGAGTTCAGAAACAGGCCTGTTTCTGGCCTCCAGAGCCTAGGGAGGCCGTTTTCTCCCTCCTCGAGGCTCGAGGAAGGCCTCTGGAGGGCAAAAAATGGGCCTACCAGAAGTACAGGAAGTCTGGAAACAAGCCTGTTTCCAGCCTCCGGAGGGCCTCCGGAGCCCTGAGGGTGGCCATTTTCACCCTCCTGGAGGCTCGAGGAAAGCCTCCAAAGTCTCGGGAGGGCAAAAAAGGGGCCTACTGGCAGTGTTGAATATATAGGATCAAAGCTCAATAATTCAGGATTTCTTAGAATTAATTAATATTCATTTATTATTATATCTTCAATATAACTTACAAAGAAAAACATAACTAAGCACTTCTGTATTACAGGTCTTAACACTAACACCACAGTAATGACAGTTGGTCACCTGCACTCTCCCTTTTATACCCTGTGGGAGGAGCCAACTGACACAAGGTAAGATCATATGATTCCCTTCTAATTGAGAGTTATATTATAATAACCATATAGTTAGGTATTTCCTATAACAAACCCCTTCTAAATACCTAACTATTAATATACATTTACATTTTCCATGTCAGTTTATTTCCTTAAACACATTTTTCCTGTAATATATGCATGTTGTTTTTGTGTCAATGGTTTTGTAAGTATGTCTGCTATCTGTTCTGTTGTCTCACAATGTACTGCTTTTATAAAACCTATTTCAGACATCTGTCTTACATGCTTGTACTTAATGTCTATATGTCTCGATCTTTGACCTATTGCATCTGCTTTTGATATTTCGATTGCTGCTTTATTGTCCTCACGTATTATATTATAGGATATTTTGGTTCCAACCATATACTTCCTATTAGATCATCGAACCACACTAAATTGTTCATTGCTTTAGACATACATATGTATTCTGCTTCTGCTGTTGATGTCGCTGTTAGTTTTTGTTTTCCGGAGTACCAATGTATGGGACTATTATTTAAAAAGAATATGTATCCAGATGTACTTCTCCTGGTTTTGATATCTCCTGCCCAGTCTGCATCTGCATAACATTCTAAATTTGGTCTTTTAGTTTTTTCCGGTTCAAGGTATAAAAAATTATCAGCACTGAACTTTAGGTATCTTAATAACCTCTTAATAGCCTCCCAGTGGTATATGGTTGGATTACTCACATGTCTTGATAGCAAATTTACGGGTAGTGCTATATCTGGTCTTGTCCAGTTGGATATATATAGTAATGACCCAATGATGGATCTATATAGCCTATTGTCTTTGAATATTTCTTCTTCCTTATAATTATTTTTCAGGAAATCAGTCTGCATCGGAGTCTCTGTTATTTTGGCCTCCTCCATGTTACATTTTTGTAACAGTTCTAATATTTTCTCCTTTTGAGTCATCTTATACCCCTTCTCAGTTTTTATTATTTGTACTCCTAAGTACTTATCCACCTTACCTAATGATTTCAACAAAAAATATTTTTTTAAATCAGATGCAAAATTTTCACATCTTCCTGGGTTTTTTCCTATAAATAATATGTTGTCCACATATACTAGTACTATTTCCATTGAATCTTCATATTTTCTTGTGAATACACACTTATCTGCTACAGTTGCTGTAAATTGTATGGCCTTCAATTTTTCTGTCAAACAATCATACCATCTTTTTCCGGACTGACGAAGTCCATAAAGACTTTTATTCAGCTTCCATGTTTTTCCTTCCTTTTCTTCTCTTCCTGGTGGGGCTTTTACATAAATGTTCTTGTCCAATGTTGCATGAAGATATGCAGTTTGTACATCAAATTTATATACATTTAATCCTAAAATTGATGCTATGACTAACACACTTTTTACACTTTCAGCCTTAACGGTTGGCGAATAAGTGTCTGTGTAATCCTCTGGATATCTTTGTGAAAATCCCTGAGCTACTAATCTTGCTTATATAAATTCAGGTTGTTATCTAAAGGTTTGATCTTAAATACCCATTTCATTCCTATTATTTTCTTATTTTCAGGTGCTTCTTCAGGAGTGTACACCTTCATTTCCTTAAGGCTATTCATCTCTTTTTTCATTGCTTCTTCCCATCTTTTTCTTTATTCGTCTAGTAATTCTAATATATCACGGTAGTTTTGTGGCACCTTTTCTGTTGAGGTTATGTTCATTACATAATCATCGAATCTTTTAGGTTTCTTATATCTGTTGTTTCTTCTTGGTCTACCTGTTTCATTTTCTGATTCAATTTCTGTGTCTGATATTGATTCAGACTCTTCTTCTTCTAATTCATTTGTTTTTAATATTTTATGTTCTTCTTTCCAATTTTCTATTCTTTTTCTGATTTTGTTTTCATTATTGTCAATTCTTCCTTTTTCACCTTCAGATACTGATTCTGGTTCTTTTTTATTTATAATTTCATTTGCATGTATTTTTGTCCAGTTTGTGTGCTTGTGGAATTCTGCAGATTGTGATACTACTATTTTATTGTTTGAATCAATGAACCTATATCCTTTAGTTCCTGGTTCATAACCTACAAATTTTAATCTTTTGGATATCTTCTCTCCCTTTCTTCTTATTTGTCTTGGTATATGTACATCTGCTGTTACTCCAAACACATGTAGATGTGATAGATCTGGTTTTCTCTTGTACATACCTTCATATGGTGTTTTGTTAATTGTACTTGTCCATAGTCTATTTAGTGTATAGTTCACATACATCAGCACTTCAGCCCAGAAATGTTGACCTAGTCCTGAATCTTCTAATACACATCTTATCATAGTTTGTAGTATACGATTTCTACGTTCTGCAATTCCATTCTGAAAATCAGAAAATGGTAATATTTTGTAATGTGTTATTCCATGCTCCCTTAACCATTTGGTAAATTCTTTAGACAGAAATTCTGTACCTCTGTCTGTCATTATCTGCCTCACTTTTATATTATTTTGTGTTTCATGAATGGGTTTCCCCATTGATACTCTTTCCATTTCTTTTTCTTTACATTTTTCAATACCATTCACTATTTCGCTATTTGTTATCTTATTTAACTCTATAAGATTACCATTAACACATTTTGTTTCTTTTTCACTTGACATAAAATATGGCAATCCGTCAACCATCATAGCTCCATTTATATTTACATCATCTTTATACAAATATACATTTCCTTTTTTAAATATTATATCTATCATTTTATCTTTGCTTAGTCTGGTAGTAGACAGAATATTGTAAGGTATTTCAGGAACCCACAATACCTCTTCTAAATTTCCTATACCATTAACATATATGTTTCCCTTTCCCTTTACCAGTACTGTCTTTTGATTTGCTACTTTTATCAAATATTCCTTTTTTGTTAATGAACTAAATAATTTTTTGTTACAAGTGGTATGATTCGTGGCTCCAGAATCTATTAGCCATATGTTTCCTCCTTGCTTATTAATAATGTCTTTATTACTGTACCTGAAGCCATTAACATAACCTCCCTTACCTTCGTTATCTCTCCTCCATCTATCTTCCCTTATTCTTGGGCTTGGTGATCTTTTACTATCTCTATTATTTTTTGATCTGTACTCCTCATCTGTTCTTTCTCTTTTGATGTATTTATCAGAAGGTGACTTTTCTCTTCTTCTATAACTTTCCCTGTTATTTACAGGACAATTTCTCCTGAAATGATTAGAAGAACCACATAAGAAACAAACCTGTTTTTCATTCGCTCTTTCATTGAATTGTACTCTTCTGTCATTCTTATGTTCTCTTTTTGTTAAATATCTTTCTTTTCGTAAATTGTCTTCTGAAATTAAATGATTAGTAAGTTTATCTATTGTTAGGTTACCCATAGTGATGTTATCCATCTGCATTATGAACCAATCCCATGTAGAATCCAAAGAATTAATAATAATACTAATCATACTTTCATCAGATATTATTTCCCCCCTTTGTGTTAGTTCAGATCTCATTGCATTTAATTTTAAAAGATGTTCACTCATAGACATTCCAGACTTTTGCTTGGCAGAATGAAATTCTCTCGAAATCCGAGTAGTAGTAGATCTACTTTTACTATAAAACAAATCAAATATCTTTTGCCAAACATCTGATATAGTTAAATTGCTTTCTATTGAAGGATAAATTGATGGGTCTATGCTATTAAGTAATATAAAGAATGCTCTATGATGCACGCAATCAATATCAAATGACCATGGCTTATTAGGTAGATTAATAATTAAAAATAATAAATTTTCTTTCATTAATAAAATTTGAAGTTGTTGTGCCCATTCTAATAAATTTGTTCCATCAACTTTAAGTCTAGTAAATGCAATATTAAAATTTCCTGCTATTGATAAATTATTATTATTTGATGCTAATTGGCCATGGTCTTGTAAATAATTAAATTGACAAAATGGCAAGGGTATACATGCTTTAGTTTTAAACTGACAAGCACTCATTTTTTTTTCTTCTTCAGTTGAATACTGCGCATGCGCAAAGCTCATTTTGGAGCAGACTTCGTCGGGTGAAGAACCTCCATCGAATCTCCTCCACCGCAGACCCGTCCGGCCTCCTACACTCTTCGATTTGACTCCGACAGCTGAAAATGACCCTCCAGCCGCATCCGACCTCAGCTCTTCATCTGGACAAGGTAAGTAATATTTAAAATCTTTTTTAACCTTCACAGTTGACTGTAAATTTCCTGGTATTTTGAATGCTCCATTTGCGATACTAGCTTCTTGCAAGATTTTAGGAGAAGACATTGTACTTTCTAAATTCGATATTTCTTCATCTCTGCCTCTTTCTTTAAAGTTTATTTTGGCTTTGTGGATTATATCTATCATTTTTTTATTTATCGGACTTTTCTCTTTTGGCTTCACTGAACAGTCATTGCTTAGTACGTTCTCATACTTTGCAGCTTGTATTTCTGTTTCGCTTTCAAGTAAGATTTTATTTTCGGCTATTTTTTCCATTCTCTTTATTGGAGTAATGTTTATTCTTACATTTGAGCCGAAAGCTACAGAAAGAGTCTTCAAAGCTTTTTTAATTTCTTCTTCACCAGTGTTGGCTTGACTCGGTCCGCACAAAAGAAAAACAGCAAACACACCGGAAAGGCTGTGATATCTGGTTTACTTGCAGCCGCTCAAAGCCAAAAGGAAAACAAAGTCGGCGTTGAGAGCTGCTGCCTCTCAACGCCCTTTAAATCTCGCGCTCCGAAGCCCTCCAATGAGGATCCTGGCTTGTGTTGCGTGCACGACGTCCGGTGTCTCTCTCTGATGACATCATCCTGCCGCCTCCTCAGCACGTTAGCAAAACAACTTGGCCGCCTCCCTCACCACTCACCCAGTGCCTTCCTGCTCCCGTCCGGATCCATCACCCACCTATCCGTGCAAAACCCTCTCCTTGCTTAGTATACCTGACCCTCCCCCTTTGATGCTAGGCGTTCCGCTGCTCCACCGCTGCGCCATCGGGTGCGTCCGGAGGACGTGCTGAGACAGTGGCTCGACAACCAGGCATACTTGTAGTTTTTTCCTTCATGTCTCTTTCAGCATTGTGTCTGCTGAAAATTACTTTTATATCTTCTACATTAGCTTGACCATTTGCTAATTTCTCTTGTGCCTTTTCAAATTCATCTTTTAATTTTTCATTCTCATTAGTAAACTCTTCCAAGGCAATATCACCTCTGAGTTTATTTTCTTCATATTTATTTTCGAATTTCCTGCTTTCTCTTGAATCCATTTTAGCTAAGAAATCAGTTGGAGACATAAGTGCTTTTGATTTTCTAGTCTGTGACCT
>JANHFM010007910.1:21577-39535 GCA_032468115.1 Grayia smithii | reverse complement strand
TGTGTGTGTGTGTGTGTGTGTGTGTGTGTGGATAGATAGATAGATAGATAGATAGATAGATAGATAGATAGATAGATGATAGACAGATTTTATTTATATACGCACACACACATGTACACACATACCTTGATCATATATTGTACAGAGGTGAAATGCTCTGAAGTCTGCTACTGGTTCGCTACCGGTTTGCTTTGTGTGTGCATGTGCAGTGCGCGTCAAATGCTGAAAAGTGCTGAAAAAGGAGGATTAAGAAGCCTTTCTGAGTCTGAAAAGGTAAGTAGAACAGTAAGGGGGAGGGGAACAGCTGTGCTGTGTGATTTAGATTCACTAGAAAACAGGATTTCCTGCTTTCTAGCGAATATAAACAGTGTGGCACAGCTGTTCGTCAGAAATGTTGGTTCACCCGAACCAGTAGCATTTTTTTTACTACCGGTTTGCCTCAACCAGTAGCATTTTTCAATGCCGGTTCGGGCAAACCGGTCCAAACCAGTAGCATTTCACTCCTGATATAGTATATAATGAATGTAAAATGTATGAACATCGTCTGGGCTGTTTTCCAAGAAAATAATCTTTGTTTCTGGGAGTGGACTGCAAACTCAGATTTATACCTGAGTTCCAATGAATCAAGCTCTTCTCTGACAATGGAATTCAGGATCTTTCTTTCTTTCTTTTTTTAATGGGCAGTGAACATCTACACTGGATTGCATTGCATATGGGCTTGGGTGTTGTAAATGAAAATCAGAACAGATACTTGATACCTTATGATTTCATATTTCCTTGTCAGTTTGTGGACAACAAGTTCATCCCAAACATGGCTTATTGAGGGAGAGATTCCGATGAGGAAAAATTAAACTGTTCAGTGAGGTGGGAAGTCTCTATCTTTTACAGGGTATTTTTTTCTTAAATTAACTGTAAATGTTACAAAGTAAAACTTTATTACACTAACACCCAGTGATAACTGATACAAGAAGGGGAATATGAGAGAGAAAGCAGGAGATGTCTATGCAAAGTTGCTACGATATAGATACTGCCGAAGGAATAAGAAAAATAAGAAAAAGCTGATTTTTTGGAAAGAGCACCTCACACTACATTGCTATTTAGTAAAAACTGCATGAATATCAAATTTATTTTATATTTTCTAGCTTTAATTCACTATATCTTATTTATCTTATTATTTAAGATTTTCATTTTCTGGGAACTTTTCTGGAGAAAGAAAATGGTTTAACGGGCACATATTGATTATTTCTTAAAGCAATTTTGTGTAAACGTCAAAGAACATGGCAAACAACATGAAATCTTCAAATTTCAGAGTCCACTGACCCAGCCTAAAACTTTTCTAAAATTATTACAATGATTATATTTTATATAAAATAATGACTCACCTGGAGAAATGATCCAGAATGCTTGATTAAAACCAAAACCACTGACAGTTGGTCAGAAGAACGAATAATGTTACATTTCATCAGTCTCTTACCTGTCTAAATCAACCAAAGTAAGCAATTTTCATCCCAAATCATGTCAGAAGACAGGATGGCATGGATCTGAGTAAATAATATCCTCAAAAGTTGTCTGTATAGAAAAACTTATAAAAAACTGCTGTATTGAAAAAAAATGAGTAATAATTTTCTCATGTCAAAAGAAATAAATTGTGTCATCCTTGATGAAGTATTCAAAATGAAGCAATTTTACAGGCTGTCAAAGAACAGATAGTCCAATCCTCTAAGCAGCTTATTGATGACCTTGGGTTATACAACTCAAAATACTTCTGTAATAGGATCCTAAATATTTACACCTCAGATTATTTCAAAATTACAGCTGTCGGCTCGCACCAGGGAAACAGACGAAACAGGTCTCTTTCAAAGTTTTATTTCAGTTCTCTGCTCTCCCGGTCAAAGCTCCAAACTCCCAAAGTCGGCATTGAGAGTAGCCGCCTCTCTACGCCTCTTTGAACTCCGCGGGATGTCACTCACCAATCAGCGATCATGGTTTGTGTGACTCATATACAGTAGCCAATCGGCTTGCGATATACCTCGTCCCAACGCGTCTCTACGTTCCCCCCCCTCCCGTGCCTCGTTCGTCCGCCTGAAACCCACTCCAAACACCCATGTGCCCTGCTCCCACCCACAATTAAGCCCTGTTGTGACTTCGTTCTTCGTCGACATGGTCAGCCTCGTGGTGTAATCCCAGGAGTGTCCCAGGTTGGTGTGTGGCGAGCCGGGCGGGGCTCGACAACAGCCTTTTTTAGGAGTTCATATGGAAGACTTCAAAACAGGTAATTTACAGAACTTCATATATAGACATACCACTTAATTTTCAGCAGGAAAAACTGATGGAGTAAAATACTCACATTAGCTTAATAAAATAGCATCTCAAAGCACATGAAAAGTAATATAGAGTAGCCCTCTCAGATGAGTAGGTGAAAAGTAGGTGAGTAAGCTGGTTTCCCACTAGCTTTGGCCAGGGGTAGGTTCTACCTACCTTTACTACCGGTTCTCTTCGTGCATGCGCGCACGCTATTTTCGCGGTTTTTACAAAAAAAAAGGTAAGTTTGCGTGCATGGGTGGGCACAGAGAACACAGAGAACCGGTTCAGTGACGTCACAACATCACCGCTACCGGATCGCACGAACCGGAACTAACCAGGAGCAACCCACCACTGGCTTTGGCGCTGATGAAGTTACCTAGTTTGGTAATGAAACATCTGCAAGAAAACAAGAAAGCTTAGCTCATAGAGCACCAAGGAGCTCACAGTTCAACACTGAAATACAAATATTCTCTTCTATCACTCCCTTCTTTGAAACCCTTAATAATATTGGGATAAACAAGACAAAAAGACAACAACAGTACCTTTTTATCAATCAATATGTGTTTAGAATTTACAAAAAGTTCTGCTGATCTCTTATTTTGGACCAATGCTATAGTTGACAGGAACTAAGTAATTTTGATTGGGTCATATATCAAATTCTTAAAGGGGAATTATGGCACTAAATATGTTTGTACGGTTACTTTTTAAAGAAATACAGAGTTATGCTGACTTCAAGGGTGAGACAGAAATAGAGACAGAGAGAGAGAATGACATCCTTACTGATTTTTATTATTATTAAGAGAAACAGTCCCAATTTCCCATTTATGGAGAAAAATGAACTCCAGAACTGAAAATTGTTGAGTGTTTTGATATTTGAGAAGCTAAGATAATCGCTCACATTCAAATGTTTCCCATATCACATTGTGTATATATTGTAGTCAAAATATTTGCCTGCATGCTTTTACAAAGTGCTAATTTCTATGTTTGAATAGGGTGGGAGTTTGGATAACATCAGTAATGTTATAAAGACAGTAAACATGCCCAAATAAGTTTAAAGTACAAGTTGTGAAATATTGAGAATATATCCAAACTGCTACATCACTGTGTTCCGAAATAAACATGATTTGTAAGAAGGGTGTCTTTCCCCACCAACCCTTTAAATCTAGCTTTTTTAAAAAAAAAATCAACATGTTATAGATATAAGATAGGGTGTTCTTTGCTACTTTCAAACCCTGCTTTCTAGAATTAAAATTCTTCTATTTTAGGTGGGTATTATTTGAGTGCTGGTATTATTAATAATCTCTTGCTATTAAATATTAACATTTTCTATTTGCTTGCCACCTTTTCAGCACAATGCTTTTCAGGACTTTTGGTAGACTGGAAGCAAACAGTAAAGAGACTTTCTTTAATCTTCATATCATATTGCATTTATTAAATTCTAGAAAGCAGTGTTTCAAAATAGCAAAGAATACGCTATCTTTTATCTGTAACATGTTGATTAAGGGAATACAAATTATCCTCTCTTAAGATCCCTCCCTTTTGTATTGACTTGTGCAGCAACATTTCACTTCTTCCAATTATTAGAGGAAGATAATTATGCTATAGTTGCATAGTCCAGAGCCTTTATAATGTTGAACAACATTTGGCTCAGGGCAGGACGTAAGGCAATCTTCATTTCTTGCCAGTGTAATGAGGAAGTTTTCAGAATCTTTGACTATGGTCTGA
Source organism: Grayia smithii (assembly GCA_032468115.1). Lineage (NCBI taxonomy): Eukaryota > Metazoa > Chordata > Lepidosauria > Squamata > Grayiidae > Grayia > Grayia smithii. The sequence goes on along the minus strand of JANHFM010007910.1, from coordinate 35,506 downwards.
TGCAGTTCATCACAGCCACTTGATGTAGCGCTACAAAGAAACCTGGAAGAATCCAATAATGTCCCTAGGTCCATAGAATGCTAAATAGAAAGTGTGGGTGATTTTGAAGATTTAGAGTTGAAAGTAGCAGAATAACTATATTTTATTCAACAGTGTCTATATTCCTGTACTAAATTAGTTGACCAGCTATTTAAATGTGTGTGCATGTTTAAATATTATCTTAACACCAAATACAATAAAAATCACAAAATTGGAAGAGGCCATTTAAGCCATGTTAATTGCAGGAGACTTTATTAAAGCATTTTTCAACAGATGACCATCTAAACTACTGCATAAAGCCATTCAGTAACCGGGAGACCACTCTCTCTCTAGACGATTGGTCCTAATATTATATGAAAATGGGATAGAATGGAATTATGAGTAAAATGGGAAAATATTATAGAGACTGGAAAAGAACATATTTACCAAAGCCTACCAGAAGCTGTAGGAGAGCACAGTAAATATTTTTCTGCTCTGTAAATTCTGGATTTCATCTTTCCTAGGTAAAAATGGTTTTCAGCTGAGCATTTGTGAGTTCCACTTAGTACAAATATCAAAGTACTATAAATTCTGGCATATAAGATGACTTTTTAACCCATTAAAATCTTCAGATAAGTGGGGGGTCTTATACGCCGGGTACTGACCTTGCAAGATGCATGGCTGGCAAATTCTTTATTTTAACTGGATAAGTTGGGGGTCGTCTTATACGCCCAGTCGTCTTATATGCCAGAATATACGGTAGTTAAAATATCAGTAGTAAATTATTAAAAGACAGCTTTAAAATACTGTTCCACTATATAAACAGAAACCAGTTTGAAAAATGATTTCTGTTTAATTGATGGAACTGTATGTAAAAGCTGTATTTTGATGATTTACTACTGTTTTGTTACTATTATTTTGATAATTTATGATATTATTATATCATTATAATATAATATATATTATTATGATATACTCTGATATTTGTATTAATGCACCTTTGAAACAATGGAAAACATATTTATCCAGATTTATATGTCCAGGAAAGAAACCAAGATTTAAAAGTAAGATTCTTCAAGATTGTCTGATTTTAAAATGTATTTTGCTGATTGTTATTTGATTTTGATGAAAGAATGGCTATTGCTATGAAATAAGTGAATGATAGAATTAGAAGACATGGTCTGAGGTTTGGGTGGCATGTTTTGTTATGGTATGATAAAGGTTTTTGTTTTTTTTAATTTTTGGATATACATCAATATTATATGAACAGTGAGGCATGGGTATCATTCATTTAAATACAAATACAAATAATAATAATAATAATAATACAAATAATAATACAAATATTAATAATAATAACATTAATCATACTTATGTAATGCATAACTTGTTGATATGCATATTTGTATTAGAGTGTGTTTCTTCATTGTTTAGTTGTTCAGTATTTTGTGCACCATTCTAATAACAATCACAATATTATTTAAATGTACAGTGATACCATTTTGCAACTTCTAATCTTTACATCTAGCTATTACTTTTAGTGTATTATATAAAAATATGTATAATAATATTCCCCCATGATCTTATTTCTGCCTCTATTCTAGCTCTCAATAAAGCCAATTTTATATTAAACAGCATCCCCTTTCTAACCATCATCTCTTGCCCACTTTACTATTTTAATTCTTATTTATTTTTTGACTTGCCTCCCAACTCCTCCCTTGGGTCTTTGTCTCTGTCTACATTTTTCCTATTTAACCCAAATATTTCTTCCATCTCTACTATCTTTTGCTGCCGTACCTCTGGAAGATCTGCCCAAGCCCCATCTTCTTTACAAAAATATCTTTCTTTTTATCCAATCCCATTTTTTGATCTCTTAATATATATTGTCCCTTATTTGATTCATAAGTCTTTATTGACTTGTCCTTCTTCTCTTCTTGTTTTGTTTGTTGATTTAGCTGTTCTATTTTTTCCTTCTGGTCTTTCTATTATCTCCTCTATTTACTGTGTTTTATGCTCTTTATTCATTGTCCCTTGTTGAATATTTTCTGATTTCTCCACAATATCATACATTAAGTCTTTTTATCTCCCTGTGGTTCTTGATCAGTGTATCATAAGTACTTTGGAGCATCAACACCATTTATTTTTGAAATCCACTCATCTCATCCTGATGTAACATCTTGTCTTATTTTGATAGGTCCAAATATTTCTCAATAACCTGTCAGTAGTCTGGGGTCTGTCACCCCAAAGTCTCAACTGTCTATGACCTCAGAAAGCCAGTTTAGAAACCATTTGCTCAATCCTAGCATTGCTCCTCAGGGGAATAGTTAATGCAATAATTTTAGTTCTTTGTGTCCCACAGTTAGTCAATTAGTTCCATTTAGGTAATCCAGGAAGATTTCCAAATGTCTCCTTAAATCCTCTCTGTAAGTTAAGTCATAGATCCTGGCATTTAAAAGTCGCTTTCTTTAGATGTCTTCCATAATTCACAGTTAAACCTCCAATAATCATGAAGTAGACAGATATAGAACAGTAGATAGCACAGCAGTCCTCCAGATGTTATTTAGTTCCACTTTTTTATTTTGTATTATCAGTACTTTCCAAGATTGTAGGAGTTTAGTATATATTCCATTAAAAACTAGTAGATGGCGCCTTCAGCTTAATTTCAATTTTGCACAAAATCTAGCAGATATTTATTTCAATTTTTGCAAATAATCAATATTCAGACATATAATTCCAGTATTTTAAAATGCCTTACCAAAATATTGCCAATAAAGTTTGAAACTTCAATCTTTCTATATTTTAAAGATTTTGTGTTCTCCCTTTAATTCCTTTTCTTTCGGGTCTTTAATTTTTCTCTCTGTAATTATTCACTGCTTAAACAAGCATTTCAAAGAGTCTCTTTTCCAGGGTTTATTTTCTTTGGGGTTAGGTTCTAGGTAAAAGGAGAATCACCTCACCCAGTTCCAATCACTGTTCATCTATACTGCTCCAGCACATTCTTTGTTTCTTTGGCTACCCCAGTTTCACGGCAGCCATAATGGCTGCCTCTCCTTTTCATCATTCAATGGGAGGGAATCCCTGGGTCCAGCTGGAGAGCCTCCGCTCTCTGCAACCTGCAGGGTACCCCTCCTTTCTAAATCACCCCTGCCAGGTGACTTTAGCCCCTTGGGGGCCCTCCAACGAAGAGGATTCAGTGTGAGTTTGTGGAGCCCAGCTCCTCGCGTCTGATCTCACCGCAATGTCAAACCAGGAGTCAAGAAACACAGGTTTTTATGCCTACTACTGGCTTATGCAAAATTACAGAGAAAAGGGTCATTTCAAGGATTCCAAAATATCCTGCCTGTCCTAGCAGATCTGTAGTATTTCTTCTCTCAAAGATGAAGAGTTGCTCTGGTTCAATTATTCACCTTTGCATGTGATCCACTATAAATGGCCTTTAAGCAACTCAGATAAAGTTAAGTGGTAAGAGAACAGATGAAGTTCTAGAAGTACTGTACAGCTGATTCATTCTTTTGGAGCACAGCCAAACATTGAAATTAAATATTGAGAAAATTGAGGAACTTATAACAGAGTGTTAACAATACACATATAGCAGCAGAATCTCTGATTGGTTTAGTAACAATATCTCCTAAAAAGAGTGGCAATGACAATGATAACAGTGTATAGATACCATGTGAGAAGAATATTACACCCAATTATTTACTGCCTCCAGCTGCAGTGGACTAGAGTTCTCACAAAATGATCTACAAAGGACATGTAGTCCCTCCGCACCTTGGCCTCCAGTGACTCAACCAGAGATGAGAGGGTTCATTCGTAAGTCCAATAAGGTTTCTGAAGAAAATCTTCTACCCCTGATTTATTCAAATGCCATGTAAACAGGTGGGCTGCTTTATTCACAAGTTTAAATAATTTCTGCCAAATTCCAGCTGGTTGGGAGTTCTTTATTGTCGTACCCATTTACAAAAATGGTATTAAGAGTGATTCTTCACATTATAGACCTATTAGTCTAATTGAAACTGCAGCAAAATTGTACGTCAAATATTTTTTTATATACAAGATGGGGGACTAGGTCATTCAAAAGGGCTTGTTAGCTAAAGAGCAAGCTGGATTTAGGCCTGACTGCTCTACTATTGACAATTGCTTTATTTTATGTCACCCAATAGAAAAATTTACAGCTAAAGAGTTGACTGTTCACAATGTTTATTTATTTATATTATTTATATAGACTCCAATCCAGCATTTGACTGTACATGAACAATATCCCAAGGTTTCAGTCAGTAAAGAGCCCTACGTGAAAAAAAGTGTTTGCCGTATGTTCAGCTTGACCCTAGGAAAGGCCAAGGAACACAATATATTATTGCTGGTGCATTCTGGATAATTAAGGAAGCCCTATCTATCTATCTATCTATCTATCTATCTATCTATCTCTCTAATGCTGAAAAAGGTGGAAGGAAAGAGGATGACAAGTAGCAAGATGATTAGATTCAGTTACAGCAGACACGTGTGCACCACTGAAATAGCTGCAAGGGCCGGTTAGGGACAGATCATCATAGAGAAATCCTATCTATCTGAGAGGTGATAAGGACTTGATGACATGTAATCACCTTCAACCAGTTCATGGAGTTATCAATGTTTCAGCCTGGTTGGTCACTGTATGAAAAAGAATGCTGGATTGTAGGAAGAAGAGTAAATGTAGGGAAACTGTGTGTTTTTGAAATTGACACTTGGAAGAGAAGAAAGCCTATGCAAAAAGTAATGTAAGAGACAATGTAAGAGAGGGAAATGGATCTGTATTTAATAATATTTTATTATGCTCCTAGACAAGAGCATATACATGCAAATATATATGATTCATATTTGTGTATGAAAGAGAAGAATTGGTGAGAGGAAGAATGACATTGCTATATCCACTGTCTACTCAATAGAGTCTTCAGCCATTTTGATCCTTACAGTAGCTATGTTCAAAGTCAGGGTTTCTTGAATCTATCAGACCTGGCCAGCAAAAATCCAAATGGCCAGTGGATGGCAGTAAAGAACTAGAGACTTAATGTCCTCTAGTGATCATCCAGATTTTCTTGGCCCACATCTGGTACAGGTAGTCTTATGATGTGGCATCCTTGGATAGGGTTTGTCGATTCTAGTACTCTATGGTACAATTACTTTTTTTTACTTTAATATAGCACTGCATAGCAGAAAAGCTTCAGAACAGGACCAAAAATTCCTTATCAAACCAACATTGAGAATGTTTACCTGTAAAATTTAAAATTCCATGTTAGTAAGACAGCTCCATCAAAAGGAACATACAACCAAAAGTCTGTGAAGCAGTTTGAATTTGCACAGAGTACTAAAATTGCCATGCAAGTATTCAAGAGCTGTCAGCTTGCACTTCCCAGACTAGCAATTAAAGGGCCACTGCTATGACTGTTTTCCTGGTGTTTTGACCTGCCTTGACAGCTGTCTCATATTTAAGCTGTTTCCCATGAAGAATTCTAAACATGTCATTATTTTTGCATTTCCAAACATAACCTGTCCTATGAAACACCTGACTTGGTCTCCTACTCACATCAAATGGATCAATATAGACTATGACATCTTTTACTTTTAGATTGGCCTAGCAGCTCTGACACTTTTCCCCTAGGGTAAAACACAAAGGCTGATCCAGTTTTCAGACAAGCATGTTTGAATTAGTCTGACAATTCCATTGATTCTGGCGCAGGCAACTCTAACAGTTCTTGATACGAACCACAGCAGGTTACAAGTTAGGGGAGAATAGAAACCTGGATTTCACCACCACCACCCATCTCATAGGCTAATGACAAATTTACATCAGATCAATTCTTATATTAGTCAAATCAACAGAATAAGCATACCTTATCTATGAAATTTTCAATGTCTACCCCAGATTATGCAAATTTTGTAAAAGTCCAGATCAGTATTTTTACCCTTATAGCAAGCCTGTTATAGTTCACAATTTAAATTGTACAAATACTTTTTAAAAAAAAGAATCAGTGCTTCCTACTCATCCCTTTCTTATTGTCTCCTCCCCTCTCCTCTTTCTCTTCCACACATACCTGCTGAGGGTATAACTTATCTCAGATTCTTACTTTTTTAAAAAGGTCTTCTCTGCAGTATTCTTTCTTTTGTGACATAGCTAGATGGAATGTTACATTTTCATGCTGATTTGTGCAGCTGTCAATATCTACCAGTTGGTTTGATTTAAAAAAAATTTTGATCCCATCTTACCTTTGATAAAAGGCCCTTAATCAACATAATTGTTTGTTTTTTTAGGCAGCAATATCAATTGTTCAGCCTTACATAGCTTTACCTCTCCTCAAATGCTTTGGGTGATAGTAACATTCCTTCATGAAACAGAAAATTAGGAGCAACAGGTCCTTTCCAGGAGTGCCTTTTGCAATTTGGTTCCATGATTTGTCCTATGTAATATGAAATTTCTACTCTGCACTGGTATTACAGATTTTTCCAGGTTATTTATTAATTTCATTTTATTTTTAACATATTTACTTCTATTTAAAAAATGTTTCTAGAAATATTCTAGAAAAATTGTTATTTTTGCCCAGAGAATTCCACTTATTGGGCAGATAAGAAATATTCTTCCTTCATCCATTTTTGCTTTAGATTTATATCTGTTTGAAATGAAAAGGAACCAGGAAGTCACTGTGGGAACAAAGACATTTGGATTCCTTTATGTGGTATAGTTATTTGAGAAGAGAAAAAGTTTATAAGAAAGGGTGTAGAAGGAAATAGCTAGACTCTCTTTAGCCGCACAGTTCAATTTGCATAGCATTTCAATATGCAGTGTGGCTGCTGAAGCCTGCAGATGCTCCCTCCCCCAGCTTTTACTTTGACCTTGAGATTGTAATTATAGGGACTTACCCAGTTGTGGGCTGCAACCAGTTTAACAACCGGTTCTGTGAGAGAGCGCTTTGCACATGCGGGGACCTAATGCACTTGCGCATAGCGTTCAAACTACAGCGATTCGAAACTCAGTTGCTTACCTTCTAAGGCAGCCCCAGTAAGTACAACAGCGGAGGCACGGAAATTAGCTGTGCCACACGAATCAGCTGACCCAGAAAGAAGGAAATATAGGACAGGATAGGCCAGAGGTGAGTGGACAGGGCCAGCTAATCATTGGAACTACCGGTTCGCCCGAACTGGTCCAAACCGGCAGCAGTCCATCACTGGACCTACCCAAGAATACATTTTACTGAGTTCAGTAAATCATGCTTCAGTAGAACTTGAATGGACACCACAACATTCCTTCAGATGTTGCTGACTACAGTTCCCAATATTCCTTGACAGTGACCATGCTGATTAAGCTTGCTCAGAACATCTGGAGACCAACCTTTATCACCCTTATTCCAAGTCCTTTGCTTGTTTTCCTTCTTCACATTTAAGTGATTTTTTCCTTCCTCAGTAAATATTCCATGGAATTTTAGTGCAATACAGGGCAAAGAGATAGACCTGTTATAAATCAGATCATTATCAGCCAGACAATATTAGGATAATCATTGTTTTAATGGTTCAGGATGACTAGAAAGGACTCTGCTGAAGTTGCAAAGCAGTTACAGTTGATTAAGTCCAGTATCAGTGAATTATTGAGCAGGGAGCCTTACCAAGCAATAAAAATTTCACCATTATATCTGATCCTGCATCTAGAGGGTACTGTCAACGATTGCAAAAATAGGCAGGTAAGAATGGACTATGCCCCTTATTCCAGAATCAGATATCATGGTGAATATCAGAAGATCAAATTAAACAGTGAAAGTGGACAGCCTCGCCAAGTGTCACATTGTAACTCAAAACAGTTTGAAATAATTTCATTTATTATACCTCTGGCTATTGCAAATAAATCTCAATACACTAAACATAGTGCCATGGAAAGAAAAAAAGAAACAAGATAAAAACAGGTTATTATTTCTGCCTCATTCATGAAAAACCAGGGAATGCTCCAAATGTTGCTATTCCTCCTTCCCTCCCTTTTTTCTTCTCTCTCTCTCTCTCTCTGTTTCCCATGGGGCTTTCTTGATTTTAAATAATTAATCTCAAAGCACTTCTGGGAAATGGGATGTCCCCATTTTATGAATGAGAATGCAGTGATATGGAGCCCTTAATCCAAACACATCCCTTCTCCCCATTTTCATTCTGAAGGAAAATACTAGCACTTTCATTAACAGGAGGGAACTGAATTTCCTTGCTACCTCCCTCCCTCCCACACAGCACAGATGAGATAGGCATGAGTTTCAATGAACACATTAAATATTCAGCCATTGCAAATTATTCTTGGCTCTCTTTCAGCTGCACAAAATCCTATATCAAACAGGATGTTTATAATAGGCAAGTGAAGTTCAAAAGAGAGTGGGGGACAGAAAAGGTGAGACTGATATGTGCCAATAAAAGGAGGAAGAATCAGTAGTGGTATCTCTTCGTCTCTGTGCATTCGTAAAATGCTGTTTGTAAAATGCTTAACTTATGCATAAACTACTTAACATATATCCTAGAAAATAAGATCTTCAGCTCCCAGAATTTTAGACCAGAATGGGCTTTGTGGATTTTGAGGTCTATGTCTTGGGAAAAGGAAGAGTGTTATCCTGAGATGAAGCAGCTTACAAAATCAGGTTTTCCAAACAATACCTGATACAGAACGAGTAAACTATGTTTATTCCTGAAGAAAAAATATCTTGTTGTGTCTGTGAAGTTCTAATGCTATCTACGCAACCCACACATTCTTCCAAATTGTGTTATAGAATAGTAATAATACATTTTAGAATAGAGATAAAAACTAAGTACAGTGGGGTCTATGCAATAGAAACTCAAAGCTATTACGTCTATAACGATGAAAGTAAACAAAGGCTTTCAAAATAGAAAATTTCTATCAATATTAAATATTATTTCTAATATAGCCCTGAACATAGAGTTGCTTATATAGTAGTGTTGATGTTTAAAATGACAATGATAAGCTGCAAATGGCAATGAATTATTTTGTAATTTGAAAAAAAGTTTATGCCTTTGAACTTAATACTAAAGTCTTCATTGTATTATTATTTTTAATTACAGTATTAATGAGTGTAAAAAAGGTAGGGGGAAGAAAAAGAAGAGAACAGCTTGGAATAGGCATTTAATTTTGAACTTTCCCCTTTTCTGTACTACAGCTGATTTTCAAAATTTATAAACACTTAAACCTCCTTAAAATCATATTATAAATGTTTATATTTGCCTTGCTGCATGTTGTGCTGTATATATGGAAATCATTCTTGCTTAAGATACACTTCAGTTCTGCATATATATCCTGTTAGTTTTGTTATTGCTGTGTATTCTCTAAATTTCAATTCCCAATCAGATATTGTTAGTATTCTATCTTTCTTCCAATGTACAGCAAAATTTATCCTTGCAGCTGTGAAATTCTATCTCAATCAATTATGGTATTTTTATTAATATATTCTGGGATTATACTTAATAAGATTTGGGATTTTGTTTCAAATATAATTTTAAAAATTCTCTGGATGGTGCTATGTATGCCATCCCCAAACTTTTGACGTTTTTTGCATGTTCACCCCATGAGGTAAAACAATCCTTTTGTTTCATGGCATTTCCAACATTTGCTACTGTACGATTTATCTATTTTGGAAATTATTGACAAAGTTGTATACCATCTGTAAAAACATTTATACCAGTTTTCTTTAGATTTAAAAAGCTGCCAATTCTTCACACACTGTTTCTTCTTCAGCATATCAACAATCTAAATTACTGCTACCATTCTTGGAAAGCTGGGGTTTTTTTTTGATACAATGGAACTTTTATAAAGGCAATTTAGCATAGTAAAATACAAGAGCTTTAAAAACTTCCTATCTGAAAAGCTTGCCTTTGAAGATCACCAGACCTATGCTATTTAACAGCTCTGCTGAGCACTGACTAAAAAAATCTAAATTTGCAAGGAGCTGTCCTGAAGCTTCCACCATTGACAATAGCCAACAGGATTTGTTGCTTCTAATAATTTCTCCAATCTGAAACCTTCCAGAAATCCTGGGATTACAATTCACAAAAAATTCAAACACATCTGGAAAACACAAGACTTGTCAAAGCTAAACTAGTCCATGCCACAAACTACATAAGACGTAAGTATATGTAAGGTCTATTATGTAGACCTTGATATAGATATAGCTACCATACTCTTGCTGTTATAGATAAGACAAATGGAACCACTGCTTGCATTTCTATGCAGCCTGGCATGACTGCAAGTGATACACATTGTATGCTCTAGCCTAGGGGTGTCAAAATCAATTTCATTGAGGGCCGCATCAAGTCTTTGGTTGATCTTGGGGGGCCAGCCGGGTGTGGCTGACTGGGTGGATGTGGCCAGCTTGACGCCAGTCACTGGGCGTGGTCGACTGTGTGGGCATGGCCAGCTTGACACCACTCCCCAAACTGCCTAATGTTTCTTCTTCACACTGGATAGACTGGGCCGAAGCCACACTGGCCCTATATTTCCTCTTCACACTGGGTAGACCAGGCCGAAACCACACTGGCCCAATGTTTCCTCTTCGCATTGGGTAGACAGGGCCAAAGCAACATGAGCCGTCCCCTTATATTTTCCAGGATCGCCCCTTGAGCCGGATCCAACCACATCACGGGCCAGTTCAGCCTACGGGTCTTGTGTTTGACACCCCTGCTCTAGCCTGTTTTGAGGAGAGATGCCAAAAGCAACGCTCTAATTAAAACTCAGTAGAGGACAAGATATATGACTAATTGATTTTCATTGTAGAACAGAAACTGCTCCATTGTCTAATTAAACTATCAGAAGTATATGAAGAGGAAATAGCAGGAAATAAAAAATAATCATGCCAGCAAATTTTCAGATGGGTCTCCTTCTAAAAAAGTTCTAAAAACACATTTTGTTTAAAGTACAAAATACAGAATCAAAAAAAGATAATAAATTATCATTTCTGTACTCCATCTATCTAAAAACCAAATTACTTATACTGAAATTCTACACAGAACCACCTGAAAAAATTAATGGACTTTCTTGTTTTTCTTTGAAGATGTTTTGCTCCTCATCCAAGAAGCTTCTTCAGCTCTGCAGAGGAATTATTATTTTTTCAAACATAAAAAGATAGCAAATTTGACTGATGTTTGTTGATTTCCCATTAGAAAAGATTCTATTAGGAATCAGCAATATAAAAGATGAAAGAGAAAAGCAATTTAAAGCTGACATAGAAAATAGTTCTAAATCCCCAATTGTACATTATTGGAGATATCAAACTTCTAGGACTTGGAGTTGGGAGGAGTCAGTTTTTGCAGGCAGCAGAGTCCATGGTTTATTAAAAAACATAAGACAAATATAAAGAATATGTAATTTGAATAAGGGAAAACTGTTTAAAAGCCATTCATTTCTGACATTTTTGTTCTGTGCCATTATAGTATAATGGTAACTTTTATGACTTCTGAACTATAAAAAGTTCATTGATCTTTCAGCCAATTTTCTCAGTGCTCTGTGGAACATTTTTACACTGAAGATTTTGTGTTTGACTTTTGGAGAATACAGTCTGAACTCTCTCTAGAAAACTTAATTAGGAAACTAATTCAGTCAGGCCATTAAACCAAATGCATGTTACCTCTCACATTATTTTAAATGTGTTGATTTCTGCTAACTATAAAAGACAAGGGAAGGAGGGACCACCTCCCTAATAGGTTTTATAAAGGCACAATGGAAATCCAAAATTCATTTTTTTTGTTTATCTGTGAAGGACTAAATGCACCTCTACAGGTGAATTAAGGATCATGATGATGGTGGTGAGATAAGAACAAAAGCTGGGATAATTTAATCAGAATAATAGAATAACAGAGTTGGAAGGGACCTTGGAGGTCTTCTAGTCCAAACTCCTGCTCAACAGGAAACCTTGTATCATTCCAGACAAATGGTTATCCAATCTCTTCTTAAAAACCTCCAATGAAGAACCCACAACTTCTGGAGGCAAGTCATTCCACTGATTAATTGTTCTGTCAGGAAATTTCTCCTTACTTCTAAGATGCTTCTCTCCTTGATTAGTTTCTACCTATTGCTTCTTCTCCTGCCTTCAGGTGCTTCAGAGAATAAGTCCCCCTTCTTTGTGGCAGCCCTTTAGATATTGGAACACTGCTATCATGTCACCCCTAGTCCTTCTTTTCATTAAAATAGACATACCTGATTCCTCCAATCATTCTTCATATGTTTTAGCCTCCAGTCCCCATAATCATCTTTGTTGCTCTTCTCTCCATCTTTCTGGAATCTCAACATCTTTTTTTATATTGTAACAATCAAAACTGGATTCAATATTCCAAGTGTGGTCTTACCAAGTTATTATAAAGTGGTATTAATACTTCAGGTGATCTTGATTCTATCCCTCTGCTAATGCAGCCTAGGACTATACTGGCTTTTTTGGCAGTTGCAACACACTGCTGGATCATATTAAAGTGATTGTCCACTAGACTACAAAATCCCTCTCACAGTTACTGCTATTGAGTCAAGTACCACCTATTCTATTGTGCATTTGTTTTTTCTTGCCTAAATGTAGAACCTTACTTTTCTCACCACTGAATTTTATTTTGTTAGATAAGGCCCAGTGCTCATGTCTGTCAAGATCATCTGTATCTTGAGCCTATCTTCTGGAGTGATGGCCATTTCTGCCAGCATGGTGTTATCTGCAAATTTGATGAGTTCCCCTTCTTCATCTAAATCATCGATGCAGATATTGCGAAAAACTGGACCTAAGACAGAGCCTTGGGGTACTCTATTGCATACTTCCCTCCATATAGATGCATTTCCATTAAGGACTGCACATTGAGTGCGGTTGGTCAACCAGTTACAAATCCATCTAGTGCTAATGCTATCTAAATCACATATTTCTATCTTATCAAGTAGTAGGCTGTGGTCTACTTTATCAAATGCCTTACTGAAGTCCAAGTAAATTATATCCACAGTATTTTGCTAGTTCACTAGTTTAGTCACCTTGTCAAAGAATGAAATAAGATTTGTGTGGCACGATCTGTTTTTGACAAACCCATGTTTGCTTATGGTTATGACTTTATTTGCCTCTAGGTGTTTGCAGTTTCATTGCTAGATTATCTTTTATTCGTTTCTTGGTTATTTTTTAATCACAATAGCTGGATCATCAATATAATAACCCAGCTACACTACAGCAATATGCATGAAAGAAATTATCATTTCCAACATATATGGATTGCCTCTGTGATTATGTTGGATAGACTGTGAGGAAGCTAACACCAGATTGTAAGAACTCAGCAAGCGGTCAGACGAGGAGATCTGAACTCATTGGAAGCCTCAAATTGCAATGAACAAGGACATACATTCAATTTCACAGCTACTAAGATTGTTGGCTGAGCAGATACAAAGATAGCCAGGGAAATTATTGAAGCCTGGAAAATGAGGGCCCTTGGCAGTCAACAGGAGTGCTGATTTACCACCAGCTTAGAGTATTTAGGCAACAAGGACTTGGCAGCAGGAGGAAACAAGGAAACAACAGCCAACAACTTAATAACTGGCTAATAAGAAGGCATATCCAACCAGGCACCACATAAATACTATGCATAAAATAGCCCAAAACACACATCAGGGCAAAGAGAAGTTCCCTGAAGAAAGGTTCCAGCACAAGTCTGAAAGCTTGGAAGACAAAAACTCTGGCCCGGTGACTGACCCAGATGGGATCCGGCAACATTATCCGGGGACACATATTCATTTATGAAGAAAATTGACCATTATGTATCAAATGAAAATGGAACTAGAAGAAATACAAAGGCTTTCAGTATTTAGTTTTGGGTTTGGGATCTATAAAAGCCTGTTATTATAGATAGGAAGGAAGGAAGGAAGGAAGGAAGGAAGGAAGGAAGGAAGGAAGG
>JANHFM010007910.1:10936-21307 GCA_032468115.1 Grayia smithii | reverse complement strand
AAGGAAGGAAGGAAGGAAGGAAGGAAGGAAGGAAGGAAGGAAGGAAGGAAGGAAGGAAGGAAGGAAGGAAGGACTTAAAGCAGTAAAAACAAAAGACACCTAATGTTACATATTATCTAATAGCTTTTGCAAACACATTCCAGATCAGTTCAGACATTGTCAATTCAGGCCAAATAAGATTCAATATTCCAAATTCCAAATAGAATTCCTAGGTAGAAAAAAAGAAGAAAATATTGAACTTATATATATTATATATAAATCTATAAGGATTTAAGCATTAATGGGTAACATGATATACAGTTTGCTTCCAGTTTTCAAGTGTAATGCAGTGGTCTCTGTACTAAACAAAACTTTAATACACTGTTCTTATTACAGCAATGCATCTCAAGGCTTCTATACTGGCATTTATTTTCATTCCTTCTTTTTTTATATATAAATCCTGTAGATAGAAGATACTAGGCACATATTCTTGAATTAGCTTCATTTATTTTCCTGTTCTCCTGTTCAGTGGAGATAATACGTTAATCAGAGATAGCATCCGTACTGTATTTTGATTCATTTGCTAACAATATATGCTACAAATTCTGCCTTTTAAAATTATTTGCAAATTTCCTCTGATGAAATGCATTAGTTACCATAGAAACATTATTAGTTATATTCACCAAGACAGCAAAAAAAACTTCATTTACACATACCTTTCACTTTATTAATTCATTGTCTAAACAGGCGATCCAGTTAAATGAACAAAAAGCAATAGAGAAGTAATCATGTAATAAAAATAATGGTTTTTTTTTACTCAACTCATGATGTGTGATCTCATCCATCATTTATTTAAGAAAGATAAGACTATTGAAGAATGTGAAAGTAGCCAAGAACGTGTTGGAGCTATTGCAAAGTCATTCAAATTGTCAATTTTATCTGCATAATGTATGTGAAATATTAGGGGCAGCATTGTTTCTATCCCAGTGGTGAAATCCTCTGTGGGTTGCCACCGGTTCACTGCCCACGCATGCAAGGTGTGTGCCAGATGCGTGGTGTGCGTGCACATGCATAGTGCGCACCACACGCTGCATACATGCACATGCACAGTACACACCAAATGTGTGCTTTGCGCGGAAAAAGGAACCATTTGAAGGTAAGTAGAACAGCAAGGGGGGAGCAGGTGTGCCGCACAATTTAGATTCTCTAGAAAGCAGGATTTCCTGCTTTCTAGCAAATATAAATCACGCAGCACAACTGATTGTTGGAAATACCAGTTTGTACCAACCAGTAGCTTTTTTTCACTACCGGTTTGCCCGAACCAGTGCAAACCAGTAGCATTTCAACCCTGGTCTATCCTGTAGATCTTGGGATCTCTTTACATTCTTTAAAGGACTGAGGACTCCAAAGAGCTTTGGTTGAAGCTCTTTGGATTATATCAATATTACAAATTAAAACTGGGGAAAATTGAAGTATTTATGTACAGTATTTGACTTTGCAAATCCCTGAAACCACACTTTGAAAACTGATGCTGAAGACCATTGTATCACAGAATAGCACTGGACTTTTTCAGAATTATCCATATAATTGTTTCCTTTTCTTCCCACCCTCTCACCCCATATTTCCTTTTCCCCAATAAACTCCTTTTTGGCTTCATTTGGTTTTATAATATATTTTTTTAAATAAATGTTTCCTATTTGCAAGATAAGGGCTTGCAAAGGGCTATCCACAATTTGTTATGGTCCACATAATGTGTATCTTTTTGGAACTCCCTTTTTTGATTACCCATCACATGTTAGTTATGTGACATAGCATGGCTCTGTGCCTCTTTTGAATCCAGCTTGTAAATCTGACCATTCACATAGTCATTCTTATTCTGTATATTGCAGAAGTCTGGTTGTAAAATCTTGAGCAGCACCTGACTAGCATGTGATATAAATGCCTTTTGAGTATAAATGTACTTGGAGTACTCGCTGGCATTGTCCTCCTTGGCATTGAAATATAAATTGATCCTTTCAGACCTTGATAATCTCTTTGTTTTCCATGCCTGCTTATAGACCACAAGTAGTGCTTTAAGTAAATTGTCTTGGTATTTCATCAACTCCTGCATCTTTGTTGTTAGCAATACTTTCTAATATCTATTTAATTTCACTGTAGAATGTCTGGCTCTGATTTATCTGCATTCTGGACCCTCAGTTTTGAGATGCTTTTGTTCAGTTCTAATTGTGTATCGTGTTGCTTAGTTAAATGCTACATCAAGTGACAGTTTATTCTTCCACTGATTAATTAATTAAAAAGTTACAATTAATCTGCCAGCAGGACTGTAATCAGTTAATATATTCATGAATTACAGATAGTATATGTAATCTTAAAACAGAGGAAGGGAATCTTATCAAGTGCTACTGTGCAGTTTTGGAACTCTCATTAATTAATGAGTTCATGAAATCTCGTAACATGCTGGCAGTCTTGTGATTTTTGTGGGCGAATACAGAAATATCAGTTTTTTGGAGGGAGGGGGAGGTTGTAGGCAATTTGGCATCCATAGGCTTTACACTGCCAATCACTGTTTTGAAAGGTGCTTTTTAATACAGTAGAGGTGCCACAGGGGAATATGCCTCTGTTAATATGATGCCAATTGAAACATATGTGCACATTATCTTTAAAAAATAAAGTGCATTTTTAAATTTTTTTCTTTCTAAAATTGATAGCATTCTTACCACATTAAAACTTACACAGATTCAGTTAGTTGATAAAATAGTAATAGATGGTAATAAAACAGAAGTCTTCAAACTTGGCAGCTTTAAAACTTGTGGGCTTCAACTCCCAGAATTCTCCAGCCAGCATAGCTTGAAGTCCACAAGTCTTAAAGCTGCCGAGTTTGAAGACCTCTGTAATAAAACGTATGCAATAATTACATGCTACCTATAAAAATACCTGAATTATTGAAGAGGAGTCAGAAAGTGAGGCTATGCTTGAGTGAGGGCTTATAAGTCTCATTGCTAAGCCCTGCTGGCTTATTTGGCACAGCCAGATCAGAGCAGTGCTTCTCATGAAGCAAATGGCCATGGACAGATGTTTGAATGGAATTTTAAACAACTACAGAATGGGCTGTTTAGAGGCCCATTGTGACAAAGGGTGGCCCATTTTGGGGCCTGGGATCTAAAACTTGCCCAAGGATACTGTGATTTGGCCACATATTTGTGGCCATGAAAGAGCTGTACAGAAAGCTGATCCTACAGTTGACTTATGTGCGTTACTGAAACAGTTTGATAAATCAAGTTTACACAACAGATGGAAACTGTTCTAGCTATTTAGACTGAAGACAGTTTAAACATAATTTGAAGGCTCACATGTTAGAAAAACCTCTTTCCTCTTTCAAAGAATAGTATAGTACTAAATATTAGCTTCTCATTATCATCTTTATCATGTTCTCTTCCCATCCTACAGTAATACTCTATCTCACTCAAGAAAATATTCATGTATGTAGATAAAATAGAACACAATAGGCAACACATACCAAGAAGACCCAACTTTCAAAATAAAATAATCCTTTCTCCATTCAATCAACTTCTTGTTTTCATTCTTAATAAGAATAAAGATACCCTTGACTTAACCCTCAACTATCAGCAATGAATTCAGGGAAGTACTAAATCCAAAACAATATAACTGCAAAACCACTCATAGCTGCAATGCAATCCATACTCTTAGTTACAGAAAATCCTTCTAAAAACTCTGGAATGAAAAGCAAGTCACTAAATAAAAGAACTGATTTTTAATTCATTTCTAACAAAGTTGAATCCTCAAGTGATCCATGAGGTAGCAAGCACAAAAATTAAGCAGGCAGAATTGTTTGCACTATAAGGTATCTGGACTCTTTGAGCACTATAACATGCTAATAAAAAATAATACAGCAAAAGTGACAAGCAGTGAAAGATGGATGTAGTCAGAGATTGAGCAAAACTCTTTCTTTTTCTTTCCCATGATACAGTACAGATTTCTCACACTGTTGGGGAAAAAATGAGTCAATCATCTTTCCTATTATTTTTAGAGTATGGTAGCTGCCAGCTACTAGAATTGATAGTGGCTGTTTGTGAAAACTGATTAATGATTGAAGAAGATTGCCCATTACCGTTATGAAGGATGGATAACTGTAAGTGTTCTCATCTTTTCCTAAGGTGACCATTAAAAATGGCAAAATGAATGGAGAAACTTTAAGATCTGCAAATGCTTATAGGAAAACAATGGGTAAGTACAGTGTATTAAGCTGTGAGGAATGAATGCGAGTCAAAGAAATGAAAATGGCTATTTTATAAGAACAAGCTTCTGCCCATTTTATTACATAGATATGAAGGTTAGGTACTACAGGAAAACCATAAAAGCTTAACATATTGAGAATGGGTGTATTCCAGAGAAATGCCATCATCAAACAAGATGGAATCAAGAAGAATGGGTGATGAATGTACTGTAAGTCTGGAAAAGAATGCAGATTTCTAGATCTGTCTCCATTCAGCTCTTATATAAAGAGATGTATACGTGCGCCCAGTTTTATCACAAGAAGGTGAAGAAGCCTCAGAGTTCTGGCAACTAATTGTAAGTAAAATTGGATAGAGAAAAGGACAAATGGAAACATAATAAAAGTAGTAAGTATGCAAATCAAAAAGACAATGTTTGGGGCAGAAATAAGAGAAATGAAAAGAGCAGACAGAATATGGAGCATTCTTTGGTTCATTTAACAAACCATAGATTGGTTCCAGAGCTTGCTTAATAGAGTTCCACTATGAGGAAAAACGGAAAAGCTGCCCTCAAGGCTGAGTTTTTCCTGAACAGAACAACATACTATATAGCCGTGATGGCGAACCTATGGCACACGTGTCACACCTGGCACGCAGAGCCCTCTCTGCAGGCATGCAAGCCATTGTCCAGCTTAGCTCTACTACGCATGTGTGCACGTGCCGCCTGCTGGCCATCTGATTTTCAGGATGTGCAGGAAGCATGGCACATGTGGGAAATGTGCATGCATGCGCAGGGGGTCGCATGTGTATGCATGGGGGGACTGCGGGGGTCGTGGCTTGCCCCCCCCGGTGCTTTTGGGCCCAGGAGGCTGCAGGGAGGGCCTCCGGAGTCCAGGGGAAGCCGCTTTCGCCCTCCCAGAGGCTTAAGGAAAGCCACCAGAGCCTGGGGAAGATGAAAACCGGGCTAAATTTTTTGAATTCCACCCCTCGCTTGCACATGTGCAGGGTGGCAGGGGAGCGGGGCAGTCACATATCCATGCGGGCATTGCATTATGGGTGCCACCACACACGCAGGCACGCTTTTGGCACACGAAGAGAAAAAGGTTAGCCATCACTGCTATATAGGCTTTTGGAAAAAGAAGGGATAAACCACTGATATTGTCTCTTTTGCTGTGCCCTCCAAGGTGGAACCACTGTTAGATACTCACCTGAACACATGTATCTCAGATGAACAGAAGGACTTCTTCCTTTCATGAAATGATTAATCTGTTCCAACCAAAAATGTTAGACTATTTTGTTTTAAAAAGCATTTCTGCTTTAAGTTACCTGCACACCATGCTTCCAGGATCTAACCTTACCAGCTAAAATTCATTAATTTGGTATTCCAGGTTTTTTTTCCCCTTTGATTTTTTTTTTTCCTGTAAGAAAAAAACAAAAGAATCATAAGAAAACAAGGGAGCCTGCTTATGTATATTTCTTTAGCACCAGAAAATTACAAGTGGAATAAAATTTTATTCAGACTACTATCATTCCTCCTGTAAAATTCTATGGTTAATATAAGGCAATTGCACTTGCCTGAAAGCGCAATTTCACTTACCCATGAGAGATGTTTGTTTTATTTTGCTTTTATTTCAGTAAGATGCCATCTGATGGCATCAAGCTGAAACTGCATCCTTAACAGGATTAAATTTCTAACAGTTCAGATGCTGACCATTCATGGAGCCACAATCAAGCCACTGAAGGCCTCCATTTGAGGCTTCTATTATACAATCACTCTTCCTTATTCACAGAATTGTGCAAGGAGTTCAGACATCTTCCCTGTGTAACATCTGTGGCTTTCCTTCTCAAATTCTTTAGGAAACAAAAGGTAGAACGTTGCCACAATAACATTGGACTGGTAGCACTTGAAACTATATAAAAATTGCATCTGCAAGCATTTTAAGAAATAAGAGGACAGCATCAGAATGCCTGGAACTGCGTGTTGAAATTATCCACTAAAAGCCATAGGGAGTATTCCCTCACCCAAAATCAGAAAAAAAAACTAATGAAAAAAAGAAATTACTTATTTTGCTCAAAACTATTCAGGAATCATTAGTTTGTCTTGCTATGAGAAAATAGAAGTATAGAAATATTTTTCTATATTGTAATCTAGATGGTCTTGTCCTTATTTCTTAATAACCCAGTTTGGAGTCCTTGATACTCTCCAAGCTTGACTGTTTGCTTCCAGGTATTTCATTACTCAACTAGGTAACACATCACTTACCTAGTTCAGTAATGAAATGAGTGTGGGGTTTGCTCCCTGTTTATATACAGTAGATTGTCCTGCCAGTGTTGGTGAGCAGGGAAAGGTACTGTATATAAACAAGGAGCAATCTCCACACTAACTGGAGCTGATGATGTTACCTAGTCAGATAATGAAATGTCTGCAAGCAAGCAACCAAGCACAGAGAAATCCAAGGACTCCAGTTCAGCCCTAAGTTACATATATCCTCCTCTGTATTAACCCATTTTTTTTCTATACATAAAAATAAAAAAATCAGGAAAAATGATTGATAAGGGAAAGATAAGATAGATGTATTATGTTCCCCAGATGCTTTATTTGTTGTTTGTTTGTATGATTTATTGAGCACCTCAATCGGAGGGGACTTTTTCTAAATGCACTTGGAATAACAATGTTATAGTTCAGTACAGTGGTGGGATTTAAATTTTTTTACTACCGATTCTATGGGCGTGGCTTGGTGGGTGTGGTTGGTGTGGCTTGGTGGACGTGGCTTGGTGGGTGTGGCAGGGGAAGGATACTGTAAAATCTCCATTCCCTCTCCACTCCAGGGGAAGGTTAATGCAAAATCCCCATTTCCTCCCAATCAGCTGAGACTCGGGAGGCAGATAATAGATGGGGGCAGGGCCAGTCAGAGGTGGTATTTACCGGTTCTCCAAACTACTCAAAATTTCCATTACCGGTTCTCCAGAACTGGTCAGAACCTGCTGAATACCATCTCTGGTTCAGTAGCCTAGAACAGAACAGATTCAGAACAGTAACTTAACATTACAGATTCAGTGTATATCTCCTTAAGCTCAGGAAGAGAGACTTTTATTTACTCCCTGTCTTCACAAAGATAAAAATCATAATCAATGAAGATATAAATGGAATGCTTATTAATAGCATACATTCTTCTCTCCTGTGAACCCAATAAATACGAACCCAGAAATCCTCATGTCCCACTATCATCTGAAATACCATAAGTGGCAATTAAATCTAATTTGTTTAGTTGTAGTACCATATTCCTATAAGTCTGTTGTCTGAGGCTATCTTGATCTTCTTTCCAGCTTTAGATGAGCAAATTTTAATTGCCTATGTGTATTCTTTTTACATTGGCCTTTTAACTGCTTGTCAAATTTGTCTTTGGTTGATTTTATTGTATGGTCATATATGTAAGAACTATGAATCAAGACTGGGTAATAAATATTTTAATAAAGCAAATAAATAATCAAACTGTAAAAGGACAACAATACAGAAATCAAAAATGCTGACTTGAATTCAAGATGTTGGTTGCAGTGCTCTCTGCTGGCAAACAGTAAACTAGCCAAATAATGTATGCTGCTATATATTTTCTTAGCCTTTTTATGCACAATCCAACAACTATATCTGACTTATTAAAATAAATAAATAAACCACAAATCTGTTTTGATCTAACATCTTGAGAATGTGATCAGAATTGAGTGTGTTTCCCTGGAGATGCAGTTCCACTAATAAGGCTGCCCCTACAAGGACTGTTCTGCCCACAGCAACATCAACTAAATCATCTGGATCACCACAGTGGGACATTCCAATAAATACCTTCAAAGACCTCAATATCCAGGCAATTCAAAGGTTTTAAAGGTCAGCACTAGCAGTTTACATTGTGTCTGGAAACAAAAATGAGATGTTTGTAAACTAGCGAGAAATGTTTTATGTGTACTGCCCAGAATTGCTTTTACTGAGATGGCTGGCTACATAAATAACTAACTAACTAATAACTAACTAACTAATTGAAATAAATAACCCCCAAATTAATCAAGTCCATGCTTAAAACTTCCAACGTTTTCAGACATTGGTATTGGAGGAGATTCAGATAGCAAGGCCTGAAGATTTATATATACATGAAAAAGATCACAAACTCACAGAGAGAGAATCAAGGATCTTCTAATCTAAGGCAATCAATAATGGATGGGGGAATTTTAATATAAATCTATTTAATAACAGAGAAGGCCAACATTAAGAAAAAAAAGTATTGAGAGTTCAAAAGCAAATTTCCAATGAAACTGAAATAGTTAAAATACAGGCTCATTTATTTTAGCAATTACTCTTGTTAAACAAAAAGTTTAAGGAATAAATGTATTTTTAGGAGTATTTTCAAGGCTGGCAGATTCTAGCAAGAAGTAAGTAGCTTTATCAAAAAAACTATAATGTGATAAACATTACCAATAATATATAAGAGGCAAATTAGAGAAAACTACTTTTACTACTCTGACAATAAAAGTTCAGTAAGTTAACAGACTATGAATTTTTGCCTAACAGGTTATGATTTATGGAATTTTTAGTGCCCTCTGAGCTTCGTAGCTTGCTTGAAGTCTTTCATTACCCAAGTAGGTACCATCTCAGTGCAATGAGTGTGGACTTTGCTGCCTCTTCATATATAGAAGTTTGCCCTGCTAAGTTGTTGTGTTGGGGGTTTTTTTGGGGCGGGGGAGTTCCCCTCATCAGTGGCTCCTTGCTTAGAGTATTGTTTTCTGCCTGCTTGTTTGTGTGGTGTTGTTCTATGTTTATCTGAATGCTTGGTTTCTTTACTGTCTCTTTTGAAAGGCATGTATTATACATGTGTATTTCTGTGTATCTATAGATGACTCATTTGTCTGAATATCAAGCTTCTAGAAATTCACTAGCATTTTGTATTTGGCTTCACAGAATATATTATTTGAAAAAAGTTAATTTATTCTGACATTCAACATATAGACCTGTGAATCTTTCTGAAGATGAATAATTGATCAGTAAATTCAAAGGATAACATGGAATGTAGAATGTAAAATGGACTAACCAACCACACCCACTAAATATTCCTCTTCATCTGTTCCCAAAGGATAGGTATTTAATTCACTTGGAATTAAAAATATTTCTTAGTAGCTACAAAATTAAATATATGTCCTCGTTCATTGCAATGTGAGGCTACCAAGAAGGTCCTTGTCTGAACGCTCGCTTGTCTTCTTGCAATCTGGTGGTAAGCTTCCTCCCTGTCTGTCCTACCACCAGATTGCAAGAAGACAAGCGAGCGGTCAGACAAGGAGACCCAAACTCATTGGTAGCCTTACACTGCAATGAACAAGGATATACATTTAATTTTGCAGCTACTAAGGTTGTTGGGACAAGCAGGCACAAAAACAGCCAGGGAAGTGATTGAAGCCTGGGAAATGAACCCCAGATCAGTCAACAGGAGTGCTGATTTACCACCTGTTTATCAAACACTTAGGAGACAAGAAGCAAACAGTCAGCAGAAGCAAACAGCCAGCGACTTAATAGCCAGCCATCAACACCCCAAAGCCACATACAAAAGGCCCCATATAAATACCACACACAAAATAGCCCAAAGCACACACTCTAGAGCCATGTGGGTCGGAAGTGGCATGCGGAGCCATTCCTCCCAGCACGCGAGCTGTCGCGCGCTTACCTGCTCCTGCTCCTGCGTGCAGTTCGGCTCTCTCATGCGCATGTGCACATGGTTGTGCATGCACATGAGACAGCCAGTGTGCAGTGTGCACATGTATATATGGTGCACTTGTGCACACACTGCAGGTGGTGCGCACAACTGCTCTGCAGAGGCGCAGTGGCAGTTACAAATGCAATTTGGCAGGGGTGCACGCGCGCCAGCTCTGCGCATGCGCAGATGATGCAGTCGCACACACGCCACGGGGGGGCGCACGTGACAGCTCTGTGCATGTGCAGTGGCATAGTTGCGCGCGCAAGTCGGGGCTGGGTGGCATGCGAGGTGAAAAAAGTTCACCATCGCTGCTCTAGAGACCAAGGGTGACATGATAGCTGTTTTCCAATATCTTAGGGGCTGTCAAAAAGAAGAGGGAGTCAAGCGACTCTCCAAAGCCCCTGAGGGCAGGACAAGAAGCAACGGGT
>JANHFM010007910.1:0-10836 GCA_032468115.1 Grayia smithii | reverse complement strand
CTAATGTTAGGAAAGATTGAAGGCAAAAGAAGAAGGGGACGACAGAGAACGAGGTGGCTGGATGGAGTCACTGAAGCTGTAGGCGTGAGCTTAAATGGATTCCAAAGGTTGGAAGAGGACAGGAAAGCCTGGAGGAACGTTGTCCATGGGGTCGCGATGGGTCAGACACAACTTCGCAACTAACAACAACAATGTACTTAAGGTAAATAACCCACCTTCCCTATAGCTCATGTATATAACATCTTTTCTCCTCCAAAGCGATGTAGGTTCACAGGGATCACCAGAAGCCGGGGTTTGCATCCTGACATCATGTTGCGGGTTTTGCAACTTTAGTTTGTAACGTGTACAATTTAGATGGATATGTGAGTTGAAAAAGTATGACTGTTCTAAAGTCACGGACCAAACTTTCATGGCCGAGTTTCCCTGGGCTTAAATCTTACCACTACAAAACAGAGGCTGAGTGATGACAACCTGTTGTGCGATCCCAGCAATCTTAAGTGATTCAACAAGCCCCGCTTTTCAAACTACGCTTAATTATACCTGACGCTAAGCACGATCCAAGTAGGAAATGTTTCAGAAGAGGGCGGGACGCGTTGAACGCGCGCAGTTTCCCGACATTGCTCCCTTCCTATCAGATCTCGAGGTTCCCCGTGACGTCTCCGAACGACGCTAATAGTAGCGTACGGTCATCCAAGACTCCGCCCACCAGTATAAAAGCCTGGCCGGGGGCCGGCCGTCATTACGCTACGGAACAGGCCGTAACTAGCAGCGGCTCTCAGGACCGTTGTTCCCGCAACTTGTTTTCGGCTCTTTACATCTATCCTTTTCCCCCTTCCCCTTCCCCTCCTCTTTTCCTTTTCTAGGTCGCGGGGATGCCGCGTGTCTATATTGGCCGCTTAAGTTACCATGTGCGGGAAAAGGACATCCAGCGTTTCTTCAGCGGCTACGGCCGTTTGCTCGAGGTCGACTTAAAAAACGGGTGAGGAGGGCGAAGGGGAAGTTAGGCCTTAGCGGGTTTCTTTTGTAGGCTCGGGGCGCCAGTCGCCGACCGACCGCCCGGCCTGCCAGCCTGCTTGCCAGCCGGAAGAGTTACTATTTGGCGCGAACCGCTGGTGGTAAAAGGTCGCCCGACCGCGGCAGGCTTGCAGTTGCTTCCTCTCGGGCCGCGTGGCGTCGTGTTCAAGATGGCGGCCGAATGCAGCTTCCTCTCTTTTGTCCCGTTAGCCGGGGTGGGGTGGGGGGTGTTGTAGAGCGGGGCCTTATCGCAGAAGTGCAAATAGGCTCCGTCTTCCCATAACTTTAGGCCGCGGTCGCACGAGGAGGCGGCGCCGGCGCCGATTCTCTCGGGCCGAATAGCGGCCGTCCCTTGCGGGGAGAAGGTGGGGAGGGGAGGAGAGCCCTGAAACGATTGTGGCGCTCGGTCGCCCCTGGCCTTGATAGCGCCGCCTCTCTTGCTGTTCTTAACCGCCACGCCCCTCCTTCCTGCAGCTACGGCTTTGTGGAATTCGAGGATTCTCGGGACGCCGAGGATGCCGTTTACGAGCTGAACGGCAAGGATCTGTGCGGGGAGCGGGTAATCGTCGAACACGCCCGCGGCCCTCGCCGCGACCGGGATGGCTACAGCTACAGCAGCCGCAGTGAGTGTGGCTCCGCTGCGGCCTCCTTAGGCGCGCGGGGACAGCGATGGGGATCGTCGGGAAGAGGAGGAGCGCAAGTGGGGCGGGTGGCCGGCCAGGAACGTGGAGGGTGTGTGTGTGTATGGGGGGAGCTCTGGTAGAGGAGGATTCCTTGGACCTTAATATGGGAAGAGGGGTCGGGGTGGTTAACCATCCCTGCTGTCCGAAGGGGAGGCTAAATTCCCCCTCGGGATTTAAAACTGACGTTTTCTTGACGGGGATTGGGCATTCTCGGTGCAAGTGGCGTTCATAAGTGCAGAACCACATGAGGAGGGGGGCATATTGGGAGTTTTATATACAATACTCACTGCTCTTAATTAAACACATTTGGCACAAAGCTTCCAAAGAAGCAGGAAAGCAAGTGGGAAGTTTTTCCACCACCTAAAGCTGTTACTTAAAAGTGATCACAGCTCTTAAAAATAAATAAGGCTATGCCTTAACGTGAGTATTTGCTTAGAAATTGGAAGAGAGATTGTACGCTTTGATAGAAGGCAGCCATGTTAATTTGGAGACAAAATAACCAACTGACTAATGCAACACCCTTTTAATTTAATCTTTCCTACCAAAAAAAATGGGCTGCATATGGTAGAATTTTTTATCATGGTTAAGAGCAGTAAGGTAGACCTATTTTGGTTTTGGGGCGTGTTGGGGGATGGGATTTCTTGCAAATTTGTATGTTTTTTTGAAGTTGTTGCATGTTCAATTCTAATTTTTTAACAAGTCCTTGATGTTTCAATTTAAAAGTGACCAGTGGGGCTGAGGCTGTGTCCACTGAGGCTAAGATGACTGCCTTTCCTGATTGGCCATGGCTTTTCCATACATTGTGTGACCCTTGCCCTATGACCCTTTGGCTGACCTTACCGGAAGCCATGACGACAGCAGCCTTTTGCCATTAGACGCAGGGTGATGGTGAGGATTCCAAGGGTTAGACAAAACTGGTTAAACTGAACTAGGTGACTGTTACCTTGCGTGTGTTGTGGCCAAACCACCACCATATACCTCATACTGTGATGTAAGTACTTAGTGTAATCTAGTAAACGTTTTTGTAAATGTAGAAATGCATGTAATCAGTTAAGTTTTATATTTTACAATGTTCTGTAAAATAAAACTTAGCGAGGTAAATCTAATAAAGGTGCAGTCACTCTCTAACAGAGTTTAGGAGCACAGTCTTGTAGGATTTTAGACTTTGATTTGCCTTTAATATATAGAATATGGCGAATTAAAATTTTGTTGAAGGATTAGAAAAATAAAGTCCTACTCCTGTAAATACAATTTATAGACTAGAGTGAACTGATCTACTTGCTTTTCTTATAAGGTCACTAACTTGTATTTTTGTATGATAAAGGTGGTGGAGGATATAGCAGTCGGAGAGCATCAGGAAGAGATAAATATGGGCCACCTGTTCGTACAGAATACAGATTAATTGTTGAAAACCTTTCCAGTCACTGTAGTTGGCAAGATTTGAAAGTAAGTTAATATAAAAATATTTTCTAAAAAGCATTTTTACATGTCATTTTTGGTATATCCTATAAAATACGAAAAAGTTTCTGAGTTCACAGAATCTTACATTTTGGCTAAATAAAGATTTCTTTTATTTAAGGATTTCATGAGGCAAGCAGGTGAGGTAACCTATGCAGATGCCCATAAAGAGCGAACAAATGAAGGAGTAATAGAATTCCGTTCTTACTCTGACATGAAGCGTGCTTTGGATAAATTGGATGGTACAGAGATAAATGGACGAAAAATCAGGCTAGTTGAAGATAAGCCACGATCGAGCCATAGACGATCTTACTCCGGCAGTAGATCAAGGTATATATATAAAAATGGTGTTTATTTTATATGAAAAATCCTTCAGGACTAAACTATACATTTTGTTGTTTTAATACCACTGATTTAGTCTTTCACTTGTTTCTAATGCATCAGATAAACTAGAACAAGGATGTGAAAGTCAAGGCCCAGGGGCCAGATCTGGCCCACAGGGCCACGCTGGAAAGAGCACAAGATCGGCCCACGGTGCTTCTACCAGCAAAAATGAAGCTTGTGAGGTCCGCCAGTTCCGTTTTCACTGGTAGAGGGTTGCAGGAGGCCGTCACAGCCAAAAACAGAGCTCAGGAGCCCGTTTTCTCTGGAACAGTGCTGGCCATGCCCACCCTGGCCACACCCACTCCAGCCCCCTAAGGTCAAATCCTGATGCAGCCCTCAATGAAATCGAGTTTGACACCCCTGCATAGAGCTTTGTTTTATTAAAAATCTGTCTTCTGCATAGTTTGTTTTTTCCAAGCATGGACTGGAACGCTATTCATCTGTGTAATAAGACATTTTGATGATTAATACATTTTGTCTGTGTCTGTAATACCACTTTTGGAAAAGGTATTTATTTACTTACATAATGAAAAAAAATAATTTTTGATTCCCTCACAATACTTATTTGGAATATACTTTTTTTAGATCCCGTTCTAGAAGACGATCACGTAGTCGAAGTCGTCGCAGCAGTCGGAGTAGATCCCGTAGTGCCTCAAAAAGCCGATCACGGTGAGGGCATGTTTTATATTAGGTGTTTTACCATTGACAGTATATTAGGTATATTTAATAGTACCTTTTAAAATAAGTATAATTTAAGGGTGGCTTTTTTTTAGCTCTAAATCTAGGTCTCGGAGTAAAGATCGATCACGTTCCAGATCAAAAAGTCGAAAATCTAGATCAAAGAGCAAGTCAAAACTGAAATCTAGCAGAGGTTCACGATCAGGCAGCAGATCCAAAGAAAAGTCTCGGAGCAGATCCAGGTCTGTGTCTCGTTCACCTAAAGAAAATGGAAAAGGAGAAACAAAGTCTAAATCAAGGTCACCAAGCAGATCTCATTCCCGTTCTCCAGTGCAGCATCAACCTGCAAAGGCTCATTCTGAGTCTCCATCCAAAAGAGATGTGTCACGATCCCATTCAAAGTCACGTTCAAAATCCCGTTCACGGTCAAGATCCAGTTCACAAGATTAAGATTGGAGCTATTATGCAATTATGGAACATTGTATGGGCAGCCAGAAGTCTTTTTTTAATATTAGTATTTGGTTACCTGTTTGATTTCAGAAAGGAATGGTCTTGTTCACCAAGTAAACAAGATAAAAGATTTGAAGTACTTAAAACTTTCTGAGATATGTACAGGAATATCAGTAAAAAATATTTTTTTTCTTTTGGGGATAGAAGTAAAGACAGGGTTTTTTTTTATTGGAGCCACAGCTGAAGTAATATGCTGGGGAGTGGAAAATGGGTTTTATATACATCTTTGTGAAGATTTTGGAAATGGTAATATTCCCTAAATATTTCCATTATTTTAGAATTAATGAAGGTTAGTTTTATGAATTATGGCTTTCTTCTAAAAGCATAGAAGAGCTGTGTTGAACAAATCAGAGATGCTTCTAAAGCTAATCCTTGAGTATAAATTGGAATATTTCATTGTGCTGTACCATAAGTTGCCAAAAGTAACCCGTTTTTCATTGTGTTACGGCAATATCACTGGTAATAAAAATGGCTATCTAACTGCATGGTAGTTTTGCCTAACACCTTAAAACCAATAAGTGTTTAAGTCATTTGATAAGAATTCTAGGTGCCAGATAACAATTCCCAATTTCTTCATTAATTTTGCATTTGGGGGGGGGGGGAATTATTTGGTCTAAATTTGGTACCATTTTGGAATCCAGTGTTCCTGCATGAAATCCCCCATTGTACAAGCAGAAATCCACTCAAGTAATATATTTGTTCTTTCCCTTCTGCTATAGTCCATCATATTCTTTTCCTAGATTTTGAAGACATGGATGGCTACAGTAGAAGGGGTAACTTTTTTCTTAGTTTTCTACTGCTGGAAGCAGCTTGATTAGTGAAAAATTCTAAACCATTAGGATTAGGGCTCCAGTTAATCTAAAATAAGTAATATGTGAGGTGAAATCCAGTCACCAAACTTACATGTAATCAATAAGTTTAGTAAAACAATACTAGTACAATCTTATAATCTTTATACAATGTGTAGTTTGACTTGTATGAAATTAAATCAGTGACTCAAATGTTTGTGTCTGTAACTTTATTTAGTAGATAGTGTTATGCATTAGATTGATTCAGGCAAAATTCACTTCTGATAGTGAATAAATGAGAAATATCCATTATTTCTGAGTTGTTTTGGGATTAACTTAAGCGGTGGTCTATTTATTAATTTGGTTAATTGTGGTAGTTAATTGCTCTAGTTTTCATAATTGTGAAATTGGAAACTTAGGATATTTATTTGAATGTTGTTCAAAAACCTGGATCTGTCTTACTACATTGGAGAATATTACCTCTGCATGGTAGTGAAAAATAGGAATTAGATCTACTGGTATTGATGTTCTTTTCTCTTGATATATTCTTAACACAAAATGAACATCCCAGTACAGGTAGTCCCTATTTAATGAGCACTTGCCAGTGTTTGTTCAAAGTTACAGTGGCACTGAATAAATGGTGTTTAAACCAGTCCTCAAAGTTCCGGCCATCTCAGCCATCCCCATGGTCATATGATTGTAATTTAAGCATTTGGCAACTGGCTTGAGCTTAAGGATGTCCTGTGGTCACATGATGTGGTCTTTCTTGCTGGCTTCCCAGAAGCAAAATCAATGGGGATGCCAGGAGGGAAGATCACAAAATGCTCCTGTAAATCATTCTCCCCTCTGCTCTGTCTTCTGCCACACCCTTGCCTGCCTGCCAACTGCCTTGCAAGCCACCTGTCCTTGTTAAGGGTTAATAAGAGTTATGTTCTGCAGAGAAGATACGTTTTTGTAGCTATTGGCACTTCAAATATTGCATAAATTTGGAGTTACTTATGATTAAAACCAAGGGGCCTAGTCGGATTCAATTGTCAGGAAATGCATAAATCTGGTGAAGTGGAATGTTGCCATCTTAAAATATAAAAACAAAATGGTTTCTAAATTTGAATAGGTGCAACTGACTTACCTACAAATAACAGTAGAAGGTCTTTAGTGAAGACCTCCAAGACTTTCCAACTTACTCTGTTAAATAACTAAATTGTTATTTAACAGAATAACCAAATGTTAATACTATTAATACAATAGTTAATACAATAAAGTAATAAAAAATAAATGTTAATGGGTCTAATAAATATCTGTTCCAATATATGATGTTCACTTTAAGCTATATTTAATAGATGTATCTACTGCTAAGAGTAGATGGTCTCTAGGTAGCTTGCACAACTTATATTAAAAATGCAATACAAAATATAAAAATAATTGCAATCCAACCAGCAATTGTGCATGAAGATAAACTAAAATTTATCTACTGGAATATGGCACTACAGGTTACAGTTAATTCCTGAAGACTTCATTTAGATGTCAATGGATTTGCAATAAACTATCTTAAATGCTAATTCTAATGTTATTTCTGTTGCAATGCAGAAATAGCTACAATTAGGTGGGGGGGAAATGGGGAACATCCCTTTGTAGCCAAACTCATACAGCAGAATCAGTGTTGAGTAGCTGAGGTTTCCAGGAATGGATTCAGTCATTTCCCCTTTGTCAAATCATTAGTTAGCTTTGCTTTAATTCTCAATGCATTTTATGCATGTATTGATCACTGTATTTCCAAAATAGTGTGACAGTGTCAAATAGACGAAGTGTTGAATGTTAAAATGCTACAATAGTGAAGAGATCAAACGTTTCTGGGCTCTGTAGAACCATTTACTTGGCTACTGTGGGAAAGATACTAGATTTTTCATGCTTAATCAAAACCACCAGACATTCTCCAGGTAGAAACAACTACATTTAGTAGTGTAATTTCTGGTTTGTCTTCTATTACCAGATGTGCCCTGTCCAAATGTACAGATTTTAATAGTTGAAATAATAGGAAACGCAGTCTGACACAGCCAGAGAGAGGTTGGCATAGTGAGGAAAGATTGAAGGAGGCCATTGCCTCCTTTCACTGCTCTACCAAGTACCCCTAATCAGCTTCAGAAGCAACATTACTGTTTGCCAGCTGCAACCAAGAAACTGGTATGGATGTCTTAAAAGAGCTCAAGACTAGTATTTTCTTCAGAGTTTTTTAAGAGATGAGATTCCCCACAATATAGCTGCCTACCTCTCTCTTAGACAAATGTGTGGAGGGGTAGGTTTGTCCATATTACGACTAGAGGTGCTACATGCATCTTCCACATTCAGATTATTTAAGAAGACAAATTGTGCTTAAAAAAACAGACTTGGAAAATTGAACCTATCTAATATCTACAATTACAGCCTATACTTGAACTTGCATTTCTGTTTTATTTCTGCCTCAGCAGAGACTCTTAAAAGTGATCAAAGAAAAATCTGATTTTTAGATACTAATATATTGGGGCGAGGGGATATGATACAGGTAAGCAAGGTCAAGCTCTCTGTTTTTCACTTGGGTTCATTCCCTGGGCATTCCAGAGTTCTTTCACTGCATGTATTCACTGCACAATTTTAAAGAAATACGTTCTTTAGGCCTCACATTTATTGTCTCTCTTAACATCTTGCCTTTCCTTCCTTCTCATATAATACAATATAGCTTGCTTTGGGTTCTGGTGATTAAGCTTGGGCCCAGGAAGTGAGCTTGCTCTCCTGCTGCACCTGCCTCTGGAACAGCATCCACCCCACCGAAAATTCATATGGGTCCCACCTTAGTCATGCTTTTATGTGAGCATTAAAAACCTAGCTTGTCCCTTAAACTTCGAGTTAGCATTTGATGGGGCTCTTTAAATCGAAGAAGAGGTATGTGCAATCTAATCTTTCATTAATAAATAAAAAGTATAATTTGATGAATAAGGTTTAAATCAGACTCATTTTCCTCTCGATGCTAGATTATGAAACAGTAATTAACTAAAGAAGACCCAAAAAAACTCCATGGACAAGTGTTAATTTGAATTTAAGCACCTAGCTAACTTTATGTTGAAAAGATTTGGTTTTTATTTGGGTGGTAGACTACCAGAAAATTCACTAATGAAGTAGTGGTCTGGAACTACTTTTAGAAAAGCTTTCATGCTTCCAATGAACAGTTGTGGTTGAACTGGCATCACATACAGCACATGTAATTACAGTTTGCTTGTAAATCAGAGGAATGGATAAAAGCTGAGCAATTTAACTTTCCATTAAGATTAAAATTCAGAAATAATAAGATTACCCTTGAGGCTGAAGTCATAAAATTAATAAAATTATTTTCAGAACAAAGATGATAAATTGCTTAATACCGAAATCAACACTTCTATTTTACAACCCATGCGACTGTTCTCAATGCTCAAGAGACAAAAGGAATTACATAGGAACAATTGGAATGAGCAATCGGTAACACATTTACTATACTTTTCTATTTCAAGCCTGGAGATCTTATGTTTAATTCACAACTTGCCCTCTTAATGAAGATGTGTGAATGGAAATAGGTAGATCTCAAATTCTTAGGAAGAATTATTTCTGCCAGTAGTGAGACCACTTGGTGCTATCATGCCGAGAGAGCTGCATATTGTTCTTAACTTGTAAAAAAGAAAAAGTAGCAATAACTACTGAATTGGTGCCAAATCAAGCTGTATGCAGGCATGTATGAATTAGCAGTTGTCCATTGTGGCAATAACTACCACTAATAACTAATAACTAAATTGGAGCTCTAAGTAAAGCATTCCTGAATTTAAAAGGTACTGCTGTTTACAGAGAATGGGTAGCTACAGAATACACTTAAGATTTCCTTGTGCTAAGAGAGACAAGAATTGTACCACAGACTCCACTGGGACCAAACACTCTTTCCAGATTATTAGCATTCAGTGAAATCATCTGATGTCCATCTTCACACAATCAAAAGCTTGTACAAAAAAATGTCTGCTATTGAAAGTTGGGTAAAAACAAAGGTAAATGTTCCCCTCACACATATGTGCTAGTCGGTCCCGACTCTAGGGGGCAGTGCTCATCTCTGTTTCAAAGCCAAACAGTGTTGTCAGAAGACGTCTCCGTGGTCATGTTGCTGTCATGACTAAATGCCAAAGGCGCATGGAACGCTGTTTCCTTCCAAAGGTGGTCCCTATTTTTCTACTTGCATTTTTTACATGCTTTCGAACTGCTAGATTGGCAGAAGCTGCGACAAGTAACAGGAGTTTACCCCATTACGCAGCACTAGGGATTCAAATCGCTGAACTGCCGACCTTTTGATCGACAAGCTCAGCATCTTAGCCACTGAGCCATCATGTCACCTTAAAAACTTTAAACGTTCCCTTTACCTTTAGAAACAAATAGTTACATTAAAAAAAGCAGCCTTAGGTCAGGGAGATTCATTAAGGGAATTCTTATTACAATGTTTTTAGAATTATAAAAAAAACCTCAGAAGAGGACACATAGGCACTGTATTCAGTCAGTCCAGGCAGAAATTGAAAATTGATGCATTTACAATGGATGCTGACTAGCCTCAACCATGACTATATTCACTCAGATACTACTCCTATAAAACATTTCCTATTTTTGCCTTCTTGCAACTTGAATGCATTACTTGATTACTTGATTTCATTTCCTATAGAATGGCAGAGAACTACCGTAGTTTTCCTCTATTTCTGCCTAACCAAGTATTGGAAGAGTTGTCTTGAGCACAGCTCAATCATTCTGTATAAAATGAGTTTTGATG
Source organism: Grayia smithii (assembly GCA_032468115.1). Taxonomy (NCBI): domain Eukaryota; kingdom Metazoa; phylum Chordata; class Lepidosauria; order Squamata; family Grayiidae; genus Grayia; species Grayia smithii. Next base: position 517 of record JANHFM010007910.1, on the reverse strand, counting down.
CAATTTTTGCATCTAGTTTCTTGCTGAAGTGTGGTACCCAGATCTAGACACAGTATTAGGAGCACACAGTACTAGAAATACACATTCCACACTGCAGAATAATAGAGAAATATTATTTCCCATGGTTTGGAAATTATACAGGTGAAACTCAAAAAATTAGAATATCATGCAAAAGTTCTTTTATTTCCGTAATGCAACTTAAAAGGTGAAACTAATATATCAGATAGACTCATTACATGCAAAGCGAGATAGTTCAAGACTTGATTTGTCATAATTGTGATGATTATGGCTTATAGCTCATGAAAACCCCAAATTCACAATCTCAGAATATTAGACTATTGTGAAAAGGTTCAATATTCTAGGTTCAAAGTGTCCCACGCTAATCAGCTACTTAAGCTATAACACCTGCAAAAGGTTCCTGAGCCTGCAAATGGCCTCTTAGTCTGGTTCAGTAGGAATCACAATCATGGGAAAGACTGCTGACCTGACAGTTGTGCAGAAAACCATCATTGACACC
>JANHFM010007908.1:38327-52793 GCA_032468115.1 Grayia smithii | reverse complement strand
GCAATTAAAATGGTAGGCTGAAATTGGTATTCCATCAAACAAAAGGATGCATTCAGTCTCTGCTCTTTCCCTCCTCCCTAACTTTGAATAAATCTACATGGTATGACAAACTCTCACTGAAACAAAATAAAGGAACGAACCCACGTGAAATATAGCACAATGTGGCACAGTATTCATATTTAATATGCACATAACAATATCATTTTTTCCTACACAACCACTAGAGCAAACATAAGAGTTGATTATATTTGAACTCAGCATATTGTGCAAATCTGTCCCCCCCCCCTTTTTTTTTTCTAACCCCACAATAGTAAAACTTGGAAGCCTTGTTTTTAATTACTTACCAAAGCAAAGTGGATGCCCCCATAATTTTACATCCAGGAGGTAACAAATGATGCTCTGGGGAAAAATTGTCCTAGCACTATGTTTCTTCGTATTCTTTCACTTGTCTTTTCAGTTCTGCAGAATTTAAGAAAACGAATGTAGGAATTGCAATGGAAATGGTGTAAGATTTGAAATGGCTAGAATCTTACAAGAGGCAGCGGTGTTATTTTTTTAAACTTGCTTTTCAATCAAAATGGTTACATCATTATTATGACAGGTCCTTTGCGACCTTCCCAACTGGCTTCTGACAAGCAAAGTCATTGGGGAACCTGGGTTTGCTTAATGACGGCATTATTCACTTAACAACTGCAGTGATTCACTTACCAGCCATGGCAAAAGAAGTTGTAAAATCGGGCACAACTCATTTGACCAAGGAAATTCTGGTCCCGATAATGGTCGTAAGTTGAGGACTACCTGTTTATGGTTATTAAAATACAAGTCCTTCCTCATGGGCTTGCAATCTAAAAGATGCCTCCAAGGAAGGAAGAAGTGGGGGACACAAAACTCCAGCCTGACCCCTTAAATTTGCAGCAGTAGCTAAATGGTAAAATCCAATCTGGTCTAGAAAATGGAAGACAATGGGTTCAAGTCCCGTTTTAGGCATGAAAGCCACTAGGTGACTTTGGGCCAGTCACTCTTCAGTCCAACTCACCTCACAAGGTTGTTGTTGTGGGGAAAAAAGGAGGAAGGTGTGTTGGATATGTTATATAAAATAAAATAAATACCTGGAAGAAAAACCACATATTTATTGTATTGTATTGTATTGTATTGTATTGCATTGCATTGCATTGCATTGCATTGCATTGCATTGCATTGCATTGCATTGCATTGCATTGCATTGCATTGCATTATATTATATTATATTATATTATATTATATTATATTATATTATATTATTATATTATACCGTTTCCCCCAAAATAAGGCATCCCTGACCAATTAGGCTATGACTGACCGATTTAAAATTTTATATTTATATTTAAATTTTATACCTAAATTGGATTTTAATTTTATTATTGCCCCTTCTTAATTTTTCTTAATATTTTAATGTTGTATGTTTGTTGTATTATGTCTTTTATGTTTTTTATATTATTTTTTTATTGTGAGCTGCCCCGAGTCCTTTGGGAGAAGGGCGGCATAGAAATTTAATAAAATAAAATAATAATAAAATAAATCCCGATAATAAGCCCAATCAGGTTTTTGAGTGCATGACAATAAGGCCAAGCACTTATTTCAGGGTTCAAAAAAATATAAGACAGGGTCTTATTTTTGTGAAAACACGGTATTATAATTATTATATATTATATTATTATATTCTCCTCCTTTTCTTCCTCCTTCAAGTTTTTTCCTGCCTTTTTTTTTCATACACAGCTCAAGACAGCAAAGATACCTCCTAATCCTTCCTCCCCACAACAACCTTTCCCCACAACAACAGCCCTGTGAGGTGGGTTGGGCTGAGAGAAACCAGCCCGAAAGCCCCTCAGCCAAATTTTTCATGCCTAAGGCAGGACTAGAACTCACAGTCTCCTGGTTTCTAGGCCAGTGCCTTGACCATTGCATCAAATTGGCTTTTTTTTTTTTTTTTTGGAGAGCAATTATAGAACCATCTGGAAATGTTAATAGCCATTGATGCCTTCACCACCATCACAAAATGGCTGCCTGAGGGGGAAAAAAAACAACCACCTGAACCCAACCATTTCACAGACTGGCAATAATCGGTCAAGCTAAAAAGTGGATAATTCGCCTACGAGTCTTGAAGAGAAGAGGCAGCCACCATGTCCCCAAAACATGTGGAATAATATTTCAACTCCCTCAAGACCACCTCCCCAAGTTTCCCTGGATGCTGCTTCATCATCCCTTCTTTCTTTCTTTTTTCACTATCCTCCCAGGATTCTTCTCTGTAGCTTATTTTCCCCCCATATACAATTCAGGGTAGCGAGTGAATGTACTTCTTACCTTTCCTCTTCCTCCTCCTCTTTTCCACACAACCACCTTGCAAGGCTGTTTGGGCTGAGGCAAGAATGAGCAGTCCAAAGTCGCCCAGTGGCCTTCCACGCCTAAGGGAGGATTAGAACTCAGAGCCGGGCTGGTTTTTTTCAGCCCTCTTTGAGGGAGGCTTGGCTCGGGATCAGACTCCACCATGGTTACTGCTGGAATTATTATAATTGTTGCTGGAGGGGGCAATTAACAGGCTTTGGAAACCTGACAGAGATCCCCTCTCCCTCGTCTTAATACTTTTTATTCTTTTTTTATTGTTGCTGGCCACCTAGAGTAGCCCGATGTCGAGACAGGCAGCAAATAAATTCAACAAATGAAATAATGAATACTAAAAGAGAATTGAGGCACGGCAATCGTGAGCCTTTCCCTCACATGAGGAAAAGGCGAAGGGGATGATTTGCTGTTGGAATTTTCTCCTCAAAGGCCATCTTCCATATTGCTTTGTTTCTCAGTGCCGCTTGTGGCTGGCCGTCATGGGAGTTGTAGTCCAAGGGCACAGCCATGTGGTAGGCCGGCCTGTTTGTGCAGGATAGGCTACGAGACATTATTGCTCAGTATGGATAAGTTATCTGCATTTAAAATTTTACTTTTATTTTTATGCTGCCTTTTTTTCATAAATAACTTAAGATGGTAACAAAATCTAATATTCCCTCCTCCCTTTTCCACCCACCCAAAAAAATACAACAACCCTGTGAGGTGGTTTGGGCTGAGAGAGAATAATTAGCCCAGTCACCCAGCTGGCTTTCATACCTAAGGCAGAACTAGAACTCACCGTCTCTGGAGATTGACCCAAGGTCACCCAGCAGTCATTCGTGTCCAAGGACTAGAACTCAAGAGACTCCTATTTTCTAGGCCAGCACCTTCATCACATTAAACTGGTTCTCAATGTGATGTGGAAAACCCTTAAAAGACAACAAATTCAGTACCTTGGCTCAGCCCATGATTTGCTTTGCTTAATCCCGCTTTAAGGAAGCCACTCTGGGCTGGGTTCATAATTGCATTACTAAATTAAGGGAAGTCATGTGCCACAAACAAAAGTTGCGTCATCTGAACAAAGCCACAAGTATGGCTTTGATTATCCTGTAAATATCCACCTTCTCCACTCTTGTTCAGAAACAGTCTCCCATAAGGATGTGAAGACCTGGTTTGTGCCCAGGCCTAGGCTCCCGAGTGTGTGAAAGCCCCATTTCTGGGCTATATTAACATATACGGCAATAGTTTTACTTAGCGACTTTTTATCTATTTATTTTGTATTGTTTTAAGGGTTTTATTTCTATGATGATTTACATCACCCAGTCACTTGTTCAGATGGCAGTTATAGAAAGCAAATAAAATACATCTGCAAAGGTTTAGCACGAAAACTGTATTCACCAACAAACTTTGCGTGGCTTGAAGTGGGATTGGGAAGAGGATGTAGTGTTATGTGCCAAGATGCTTCTGGACCGTGTTTCCAACCTTCACCACCTCTGACATTTATATTTCATTTATTGAGGGTACAACCTAAAATCAAGGGGAAACACATGGAGCACCTACTAGTTCGGATCACGCTAGTTTCCATTACTCAGGTTCCTATTAAAAGATTTGTACTCCAGTTTTGACAGGTGCTGTATGGTTTAGGCCCATCTTTTCTCTGACCAGCAAATATTTAGCAGCATCTTTTAACATATTCTAAAGACTAATCCCCCTCCTGGTGCTGTTTTAGAACACCTGAAAAATTACAGGAATGTAGGTATGAAAGGCTGGACTCTTTTGCCAGTAAGCCAGCTCTGTTCTTGTTAGGAATTGAAGGCAGTTGCAAATTATCTTCTTTATTAACATTGTCACTTGCAAATACAGTACATTAAGAATTTTGTCCAAAAGTGGTTTTTTGTTTGGGTTTTTTTTTTTTTTTTTTTGGTAAAAAAAAATACAATTTTTAAATTACATATTTCTGGCTCTTCCAACTGCAATTTAGCAGCTTCCTTAACCCAGAAATACAATCCAAACCTTTTCATATTTTTAAAGTCTATTATTTATAGTATATACAAAGAACCACAGAATTGAAAAGTGTCATTAGAAAAGTGACTCAAGCTTCCATATCCTTATGATCAACCCTTGTAATATGGGGGTAGGTTGCATTTTTTTTTTCATAAAGGGAAGAAATCTACCCCAGCACCATCTTTGAGAGTGTAAGGTTTTTCTTCCAAGAAAGAGTAGTTAAAGCAGTCTGATCTGCTGCCATCTTTTGACCAAGTGTACCTGCTACGTTGTAAAATTACTCTCCAGTGTTGCAAGAGCACACACAAAAATGACAAGTACAGGTAGCAAGCATGACATACACAAGTCAGGCTGAAAGAGTGTCAAGGCCCTTCAATGCTTCATTAGCAGATAAATTATCTCTCACAAAGATTTTCCTTTTTGCTCCAAATGAGAGGAATCTAGGCTGAATTATTGCCTTTGTTCATATTCTGCTACATCTAATGTCCACCAAGATCATTCTTGGCTTGTTCTTTCAATGCTTCTGTGGCACAATTAATTCCTGGGAATCCCGTCGCTGCCAAGATCCAGCCCTGTCGCATGACGGAATGATGATTTTCTAAAGTCTTTTTTTTTTTTTGTTTCCCTGAAGTCTCTATCCAACAATAATCAAGTAGTAAAAATGAAATACCCTGTTAAAAAAGAGAAAGCAGAAAGATAAAGCAGAGGTCTTAACTTGATATTTAGCTTGTTTGCATCTTCGGGAGACAGTCTTTATCTCAAGACATCTCTAGGATCTAGTTATGCTGTGTTCTATTTTTCTAGTGCCATTTATTTTTATCTTGTGCCACAGGTAGCCCTCAACCTATGAATATAATTGGGAGCAGAATTTTCATTGCTAAGCAAGGCAGTCATTAAATGAGTTGTGCCCAGTTTTATTATCTTTTTTATTAGTGAAGTCGTTAAGCAAATTCAGCCTCCCTTATTGACTTGGCTTGCAAGAATTGCCCCGGGAAGGTCACAAATAGCGATCACATGACCTCACATGATCCAACTGTCGCAAAAACATACTAGTTGCCAAGCGCTCAAATTTTGATGTGACCACAGGGATGCTGTGACCGTCATAAGCGGAAGGATCAGTTGCAAGTCACTATTTCAGTGCCATTGTTACTTTGAACAGTTGCTGAATGAATAATTGTGTAAGTCGAGGACTACCTGTATATATTCTAAGCAGAAATACTTCAGTAAATTATCTATTGGGTATTTCCATTAGGCAGGAGAGAATGTATTGCCTACATATTCAGTAATAAGTCATGAGGCTACTAACATCAAGACAAAAATCACCTCACATCATAGTTCTGTATATTTTTTTAAAAAACAAAGCTTCATTTATTTGTTAGGCTCAAAGGAGATTTGCAGATTCAAAGGAGTGAATCAACTTCTGAAAAATGAGAGCTTCTTAGCAATTCCAATATGCAGCTAGTTTGGAAGGAACATACCTATGTCACCTAACTGTTGCTGTTACCACACCTGGGGACTAACATTTTCCAGTAACAAACGCCGACCCTCCTCATAATCATCCTCATCCACGTTGACTAGCAGCCGAATAGCTTCCTGGCCCACAGCTTCTTTGAGTGAGTCTGTGATGAAGACACCTTTCAATGCCTCGAGCAGCGAGCCGTTCATATAGTCACTCCAAAAGGCATCTAGGTAAGAGAGCTCTGAGAACTTGATGTCACAGATGATCGAGCCCAGGTCACGGGATTTCAGGATAGTGTTCGACTGCCCAAACACATCAAACTGACGTTCCAAATGGTTCTGCTTATTGGACATCACATTCTGACGCAAGACAGGCTCATGCTGACAATATTCTGCCCGAACACGAAGGCGGATGTCTGAGAGGAACACACGAAAGAGAGAGAGAGAAAGAGAAGGAGGGGGAAGAAAGAAAGAGAGGGCCATTAGAGCTGTCAGTCACAAACAGAGGAAGAAGACAAACACACAGTCATGCAGCGGTATTCTAGGGTCAAGCTTTCAATAGTCCTGAGCATAAAGACCAACCAAACTGAAGCTCAAGCCCATTCAGGATTCCCCCAAAATTTAGGGACCTGAAGGAGTCAGGCTCAGCAAGGGGTATTTCCACTAATTTTTAGGTGTTCCTTTGACACAAAGTTAGAGCTGAACTTCATTTATACTTATCTGTTAGCCTCCATATTCAGCCTGCAACACCTCCCTATTTCAAATTAAATATGAATACATATCCAGCCTCAATTCCTACCCAGAGGAGCAAAAGAACAAATCCCTTGGTGTAGCATATCCTCCACCATTACCATCTATGCCTGCTATCAGCCATCAACATGGGTCTTAATATGATGTACATAGTTTTCAGTCAATGGAAGTTACGGTAACTTACACATCTAAAACAACTTGAATTTATGGAATGTAAGGCAGGATCAACCTGATCTACTGGCTGGATTTGAAGAGTCTGAACTTAAAATGAGGGACCTATTCTGCACACAGCCTTGTTGTTTATATTCTGAACAGACTGACATGCTGCTAGGCAGGTTTACTACTGTGGTGCAGATGCCTCACTAATTAGCAAAGTTCAGCTCTAACTATGGACTGTGGAAGCAAAAGAACAGGTCTGTTTTGTTCAGTCACCCCCAATGTTATGGTCAGCATTGTAGCTGAATGTGTTACAAGGTTCAAAAGGGAGGGATAAATGGAACGAATACAGAGTAAGATACGTTTAAGAAAAATGAGGCAGGTGGTGCATTACATACGCTCAACAAGGCCGTCAGCTTTAATTTCTCTGTGTCTTGTGGTCATCACCTGTAGAAGCATTAACTCAAAGTGCAGTCACAGCCCTTTTCCAGTAACTTTGCACGGCCTGGAGCCCAAACCCACCCACACCACCAAGCTACAAGAAGCTTTTCAGTAACCAAGAGCCCTCAAGCAGCAGGACCTTCAGAATCCTTCCCCCCCACACCCCCACAATCCCAGATGGGCAACAGCAAAGCTGTGCCACAAACTGCATTTAACAGTGGCCCATAACATTGATTCATTTTTAATTCAATGGCAGACAGCCAGGAAGCAGCAAAATTTAAACACGTTTAAAGACCTGCATGAGCTTCTACTGGAAACAGTTCCTTTCCACCCACATTTATGATCATTGTACCAGAAGGTTGCTAGTCCATACACTCAACACCCGCTCGCCTTAAAGGACTTAAGCTGCTGGGCAATTGGAAACCATTTTGGGGTTCCAAATACAGGTTCCCACCCAATTGTTGACTAGATACATATAAGTTGAAAATCTCCCTTTGCACTGTACACAGCTTAAAATACAGACTTTTTGCATCCATGATTTGGCACATGATTTCATCAGAACAGTTCACCCAGTTTCTAATATCAACAACGTTCTGGAGTACTTCATGAGGCAGCTGTCAGAGTTGGCGTTAACATACTGGCAATTCTTGAATCACAGTTACTTTGCACTTGAACAGATTTAGCCGCTTTCTTTCCTCCCCAGGACACGATGAGAATTAAGACCATATGAAAGAATCCCAGCTTTTATTTCCAAACAGGCAGGAAGCACATCAAATTACAGGCTCTGGCTATGTGGGAAAGGTCTCAGTCTGCATAAATGACTCCTAGACTATGGGAATTAGTTCAACCATTTTCCACAGCCAGCAGTAATGCAAGCTCTGAACAGCTGCACTGAATTAAACACTAAACTCATGGGCAAAAACACCAGCTGAGGCAGCACAAACACTACCACGCCTACTCACCCACCCCATCATTTCCAGGCCCCGGTCCCAGTGAAATAATCCCACTGTGGTTATTATGTAGAAGTAAAGACAAACTTGAAAAACTTGTTTCTGAGCCAGATACTGCACAGGCTTCTGCCAATGTCTTTTCCCAAGTTTGAGTCACAGTAACAAGAACGAAGGGAAAACCTTCAGCTCCATTATCACTCAAGTAGGATGGTTTCAGAGAAGGAGGCCTGTCACCTCAGTATCCACGCAACCCCATTAATGTGTGTTCAACACTATTAAAAGATTACAAACCAAGATCCAATAGGAACCAGAGAACTTTAAATTCTCAGTTTCCAAGACATGTTGGGACCTACAGATCATCCTGAATCAGATATAATCTTTATTTTATTTATAATAAATTAATAATGATATATTATGCCGCCCACTCCCCAAAACAAAAATTAAATATTTACAGGCCAACAAAAACCATTACAGACAATGAAACCACAGAAAAAGGCCTCCACTGCGCTGAAGGCCACAAGTCCCAAAGTCCAAGGCTGTGTCCCTCACAGCTTGTATAAGAGTGCTGCAGGGTCCAGTTGCAGGTTCGCTTCTAACATAGAAGAAGCGCTGAAGAGGCAGGTGAAATAATCAAGTGGGACACACTTAGTTTTTGCTTTTAAACTTGTTTGGGTATTTTTACCAGTGTCTGGTACTTGGCCCGCTTGCCTGGGCCAATACTTATGCTTTTCCAGGGATGGATTTCAACTGTGGACCGAGAGAAACATGGTTCAAGACTTTTAGCACATGGTAACATCAAGAAATCATTCTGAGATTCAATATTGTAAAAGAACACAAAAAATGGCCTAAAGAACCTAAGCTAACTTCTGACATGGACTGCTGCAGATACCAGACTGAATACAGATATTTCTCTACAAGGTCATTAACAGGTAGTCCTCAACTTGCAACCACAAATTGGGGGGAAGAATTTCTGTTGTTCGGCAAGGTGGTGGTTAAAGTGAGTTGTGCCCAGTTTTACAACCTCTTTGCCATGGTTGTGAAAGTGAATCACTGAACTTGTTAAAAGAATCATGTGGTTGTTAAGCTAAGATAGCATCCCCTACCCCCCATTGGCCTTGCTTATTAGAAGTCGCTTGGAAGGTTGCAAAGGGTGATCACATACGTGATCCTGGGATGCTTGCAACCATCATAAATATATGCCAGTTGATTCTGATCATGTGACCATGGTGATGCCGTGCAGGGATTGATTTTAAGTCACTTTTTCAGTGCTGCTGTAACCTCAAAATGTCACTAAGCAAATGATTGTAAGTTGAGGATTACCTGTGGGTTTTTTTTTTATTATTATTATTGAGGACAAAGTGACACACAAATCATTATTCTTATTATATTTACTGGAACTGGGAAATACTAACTAGTGACAACAATGAACAATTTCAGGAATATCAACAATTATGAATGCATATACCAATAATAAATGTTGGCTAACCAGAAGGAACTGCCCAAGCAAACTGATGTGAAGAATTTAAGGGCATTTCCACCCCAATCAAAGGGATAAAAAAGGAGCTCCCAAGAATCCCATAGCAGTTATAATGGTCTGATATCTGCAGCAGTAATTATATGCAAAATTAAGATCAGTTGATAGGGAGGCCTTCAATGGACTGACATATCAAAGAATGGCAACTCCCAGAGAGCAAATCCCTCACAGCTATACTATCCCAGCCTGTTTCCATCACATTAGGGGTGGACAACTATAGCAACTTTATGCCCTATGGACTTCAGCTCCCAGAATTCCTGAGCCAGCATGGCTGACTCAGGAATTCTGGAAGCACAGAATTCTGGAAGAATTCTGGAACCACAGGACATAAAATTGCCATAGTTGCTGACCCTTGCGTCAGGCCCTGCTGGAGGTTTGGGGCACAAGGCTCCCACAGTGCCAGTCTGGAGTAGCTCTAATCAGTATCATAAACCCAGGAGCTGACAGTGCAGCCCTGTCCCCTATGGGCATTCAAAACAGTCAATATGTCTTTATGAAGTGGCTGTCTGAGAGGCTGGCATGCAGGGTGGGCAACCTATTTTTTCTAGAAATAGTAACTCAGCAGATATCATAAAATACAAATTTGCTTTTCACAAAGTACTGGTGGAAATTCGGGTGCATGGATTCATTTACCTTTGCGAGACCATTCTGTGAGGAGAGTGCACAAGTGAGACAGAGTCTCTTTATCATCAACTTTTGCTTAGTAACCTGGAATTTAAATGGTGGATTGAGAAAGAATTGGCAGAAATCAAGCAGCAACAAAAAAATGTTCATTCGGGAGTTTGCATGGATTTTTCTTCATTACGGTATTGCTCTTTCAAACTGAGATAGTCTACAGTACTATAGCACACCAGAAAGGGAGACTCCCAGGTTTAGTTTTGCAACTCAGAAAGCTAATAAAATAGCAGAGCTCATTTCAGAAGCAGCTGCCTATGAATCTTAAATTCTGCCTCAGTGAAGCAAGGTAATGTTATAAAGAATACAGGCAACAGTTAAGTGTTGAATGGAGCTTACAGTTTGATCCTTGCACCTACCCAGCAGTAGCCTTAGCTGCACCTTGAAGTTGCAGTTTTGAGACTCATTGTATTATTTCTGAACATTCTTCGTTAGAACTCATGGCCTGTAAATTGGTCAGATGGTAAGACAAGTGTTTTTGTGCATTCACTTTTGTTTCATTTGCACTGTCCTGACACAAACACAATAGCACAAGAGAGTTCTGCAGGGATCATCTGCCAGCCCTGGGTATCCACTGGCTGAGTGAGGGTGCTACAAACTAGGCAGGTGGAACACACTTCCATATAAGGAAACTGTAAACACATTATGTGGTTTGTCACAGACAACGGTCCACCTGCAGATTTCACATTTTTCTTATGCAGAGTCCTTAGCTAATAAGAAATACATATAGTATCTGAGACAACCTTAAATTATTCAAAGGAGATAAAATATGCTGGTCTTAGAGACAGGCACTTACAGAGCTGGAAACCAAGACAGAAATCTGACTGTTAATTCATCTGTATGATTTTAATTTACAATTTAGATATGTACTGCTGCCGTCAAGAGTATAATTCAACAGATGACTATTACCAACCAAGGCAGGAGGATAAACTTCTTAGAAAATCAGAAGAAACCAGGCAGCACCAACAGAGCTATTTGATAATAGCCCAAATGAAGTGCTGGCCTTTGATAAAAGGATTGGCAAGTCATCCCAAAGAATACAAAAGTTATTTACTTGGCAAACATATTCAATGTTGTCTCCAACCAAAATAGTATGGCTCTATTACTCATGAGTTTTATTACTACCATCCCAAAGAGAATTGAGCTTGTAGTATGTATGAATTCTTTGCAGGAATGATTATTTTCCTGATGACTTAGTAGGGGAAAAAAAACTAGCTTCAAAAGAAACTTGGTTTATCCTCCAGTTTTTGTTAGTCATCTAAATGTAAAAAAAGGACTTTTAAATCTTTTCATTCTGAACCCAGAAGTTTTTCATTTGGAATTAATGCTTTCACCAGATTTTTTTTTCATCTGAAATTATTAAAAGTGGAACTAACCAGATTATCTTGCATTTCTCCAGCTCAACACAGAGATCATCATCGAAGTCATTAAGATACTCTCTTCAAGACCAGCATATGAAACACTTCAGTGTACTGAAATATGTCTCCCCAAAGCTGATATTATGGATATCCAAGTTGGAAGGCATTCATAAAATTTGTTGTTACACAAGATGCCCAAGAAAATTTTGTATGAAACTGGGGTAGATATTTTGAGCATAAATTTGTTTTGATAGCAGTGGAAAAAATAGTTGTCCATTACCAAATTACACAGGGAACTGAAGACAAATTCTGTGAAGTGGGTTGGAGACTTCCCACCCTCTCTCAAGGAGGGGTCAAAAACTCCTATTCTCGTTTAGTGGAACCAAGTCTTAATAGCAGGTTTAAACTGCATTTAATATTGTAAGCCAAACCTCAGGCTACCCTCACAAGACAGCCTCTGTAAATTCAGCTACTGCATCTCTTTTTCTCCCCCAACCAACTCTACTCTCTTGCGATTTTAGTCAAAGAAAGAGAGAAATAGAAGGAACGACCCTTAATTGAAACCAAGATTGCTAATACGTTTTAGAGTGGTTTCATGGGATTTCAAAACAAAACAAAAAAAATCCAGATCAAATGCATCCCAAGAACACAGCACATGCCAGGCAGACACCTACCACAAGTCACTTTGGTGGGAGCTGGAACCTCCTGCTTTGGAGCAGAAGACGCTTTAGCTCCCCGCCGTCTACAAAGAGGAGTAGCCTTAGATCGACCTCTGCTTACTCGCTTCCTTTTGCTCGAATTGGAGCCTAGAGAAAGAAAAGGGGGAGGGGGAAATGATACAAGTTTTTATGGTGCTCCCCATTAGCCTAGTAATAAAGAGAATCTTTGTAGCTCAGGACTGAACTGTGAGATCCTTGGCGCTCTCCGAGCTTGGTTGTTTGCTTGCAGATGTTTCATTATCGACTAGTTAACATCCGTGCTAGTGAGTGTGGGGCTCACTAGAAATAAATCTCACCTTATACAAATCTGCCATTCTACATCCATGATACACTAATTTCAAACACCAGATAGCAATAAAATGGATCTTTGATTAGGCCCAGGACTATACTGCTTAGTATTAATATCCTGACTTTTATAAAAGTTCAGCATCTGTAATCAACACAGTTAAAAGACAAATCAGAACACAGATTATTATTCTCTTTTCAAATTCACATACCTGTCTCCCACTGATCATGTCGAGGCTCTGAAGAGGCTGAATTCAGACAGTTGTCCATTTGTTGATCTGCTGACAGAACAGATGGTCCATAGGTGTATCTCTCAGGAGAAACTAGAATTAAAAGTTTTGAAAGTTAGACAGTACTTCAACTGGAACAGGTCTGCAAGGAAACATCACCATTGGTCAAATCAGCTTGGATTCCAGTTCTGCTGATGTTCTTATAATCACAATATTCAAAACAATAAAATATGCAAGGAATTATTATTCAGTGTCTGAAATTGCCTTAACCACATTTATCCTACTATAAAGTAAAATTGCTACAAAATAGGTAGAAATGACCTAAGTTAAATATTCACTAAGAAAAGAAACTGTTACTTTGTGAGATTCAGTCAACAATGTTACATTTTTCCTACTGCTCTAATCCAGTACCTGTACGCTGCCTTTTCAGGGTAACATATGGCAATAGATCATGCCTTGTTAGCACCCTCAGGAGCTGTAAAAGCTGAACAAAGTTGGTTTCATCACATTTGCCTCTCCTCTCCAACTCCAAGAGCAGTTGGACACCATTCTTTGGCTGCCATTTCTCTGCAACTGCCTCAAGGTTGCTGTCATTCTTGCCCAAATTACACCGGCACGGATTTTTCCTCTTCCAGTTTTCTAATGCTGGTGAGGTAAGCTCAGAACCGCCATCTTCTGCTGCCACCACAGTCCAAAGGGCTGGATCCAATGGATGAGTCCAGGGCTGTGTCTCATCCAGAAGGAATGAGAGCACTTCCACATCATTCTCTGTGAGCTGAGAACCAATGACTTCGAACATCTGATGCAGGGAAACCATCCCATAATATTCAAGGCATTCTTCCTCTTCCCAAATGTGGGCAAAAAGTTGCCTTCTCATGTCAGCCATGTAAAAACACAATTCCTAGGAAGCTTTAAAGCCTATAAACTAGGACTGAATGGATACGCTGTATTCTGAAAACAGATGAAAAAAAGAAGAGTCTCTTGCCAAGTTAAATTAATAAAATACAGAAACTGATCTGAAGCTTTGAAGAAAAATCCTTTCAGATTACCAGTTTCACCACACAAGGATCTGTAAAGGAGAAATGGGAGTTACTGGATCAGATCAAACCTTCCACTGTTGCCTCAATTAAGTCAACAATAACCATACAGATGTCATTACTACTACACGCCTACGGTGTGTGTGTGTGTGTGTGTGTACACTGGCACGCACATGCCTGAGTCAAGTGTTGACTCCTTGGACAAGCCCTTTCCTTTTCCTTGATCACCTTTTTTTTTCTGTCTCCAGAAGTGGCTTGCCATTAACTCCTTCCTTAGGACAGAGAGAGTGACTAACATAAAAGACACCCAGCTATTTTGCTGCCTCACCAGGCAAGACAAGAACAGCACAGTCTCACAGCTTCTATCCCGCTATGCCTTTAGTCACCACAAATTGGCTTCTAACAAGGCTAAGTGGGAGGTGAAAAAACGGGTCAGAGGGCACCACTCTGCTTCCGATTCCCCCCCCCCCCCAACAAAAGCCAGCGCCGACCCCGTCCGCGCAGTGTCCTGTGG